>JAHHFK020000108.1:0-225986 GCA_024533555.2 Aedes koreicus
GAGCAGAACACAAAAGCATATGAATACCTTATTTTGATCTTGATAACTGGCCTTGGTATTAAAGAGCTCAGATTAAGAGGTAAAATACCTAAGCAAAATACCTAAGAATTGTAAGCAAAATATCTCTCGAATAACTTAACTTGATATTTCGGATACCTGGGTAAGTATCTGCCCGAGCAGGAGACAACAACATATGAATACCTAATTTTGATCTTGATAACTGGCCTTGGTATTAAAGAGCTCAGATTAAGAGGTAAAATACCTAAGCAAAATACCTAAGAATTGCAAGAAAAATATCTCTCGAATAACAAAACTTGTTATTTCGGATACCTGGGAATACCTGAGAGGTACTTTTTTGGTATTGTCTCACCTCAATTTGGTATTCGCATAACATTGTGGGAACAACTTTTTGGTATTATCCTCAGGTATTTTACCTCTTAATCTGAGCTCTTAAATACCAAGGCCAGTTATCAAGCTATTCGCTCCTGCTCGGGTGGTCACCTTAGAGGTATTATTTCGGTATTGTCTTACCTTAATTTGGTATTCGCATGACATTGTGGGAACAATTTGATGGTATTATCCTCAGGTATTTTACCTCTTAATCTGAGCTCTTAAATACCAAGGCCAGTTATCAAGTTATTCGCTTCTGCTCGGGTAGGCTGGTTCATCTCCCGTCGTAGTCACTCACATACCTTTTGAGTATTTTTCGTAACTTGTCCGGGGTGAGATTCGAACTCGTGACTTTGGCGTGAGAGGTATGGATGTTTACCACTACGCCTGGGTCGCCCCTATTATGGGAACATGTTAATGGTCAAGTTATTTGTTCCTGCTCTCGGGCTTCCACTTTGTTTATGCTGTATCTCGAGAGCCTTACCAGTTACGACATTGCTCACTTGAGCACATTTCTTCTAGTGATTAAGCCCATTCGGATGGTTGTCGCTCACTTTCGAAATTTCGTCACTACGCGGCACGAGTGTGCATTTGAGCTTCCGGTTGATTTAAGCTATATCTCGATATCCTTACCAGTTAAAAACACATTGCTTTCTTCACCAAACTGATCTTTGTGTCCAATCCTTTTCTGATAGTAGACATGTAAGTTAGAAACTCACGCAGAGATGATGCACAAATAATGCCATTTTCAGAAGTGGAAGGTGTTAAGGAAAATGTAAGATCCACACAAAAAATTAGGAGCGTTCATCCAAAATACGTGACCAAGGGGGGGTGTGGAGTGGCGCATCAGCCCTCACCGGGGTAGCACGAAACAGCACGCTCCAAACAGCCTCTCTTTTATTTGTATCACTGTCCTTCTTTTTTATCACGGAAAAGTTACTCAATTTTCGTGAAAAGTGGAACAACACATAAATTGAATTATAATGTTTTTGAAAATTGGAAATATCTTCTCAACACCATGGGATCCCAGTAGTGAACAGCAGTTTCTGCTAGAACCAAAGATGTGAAGAGAAAGTATCGATAGGTCCGATAGAGCTCGGCACGTTATGAAAATTGAATAGAAGTGCTTTGAAAACAGCCCTACGCTCAATTTCAAACTACTTCTATTCAATTTTCATAACCTGCCGAGCTCTATCGGACCTATCGATACTTTCTCTTCACATCTTTGGTTCTAGCAGAAACTGCTGTTCACTACTGGGATCCCATGGTGTTGAGAAGATATTTCCAATTTTCAAAAACATTATAATTTAAATTGGCGCACTGTACGCAATAAAAACATAAGAAGACTCCAATAACAAGACACACAGGTGTCCCAAACGACTTCTAGAAACATGACATAAATATGTGTGTCTGCTCAAGCAAAGGTTACGGTGTGTGTATTTGTAATCTTCTGCGCCCAAGAGAAACGTCAAAAAAAATCAAAACAAACTTGTACTGTGCTTGCGGATGGAGTCGTGGAAGTGGTTCGCATCGGAAATCAATATTTATTTGGAAAACTGTGTTTCTGATGTCCAATACACACCGTCCTGGAAGTTAACTGGACCCATAAAAGGATCAAAGGATGGTAAACGGTCGTTCCAGAGCTATTCTTTCGTTAATGAAAGTAAAAAGGACGGTGGTGGAGGAACGCTCCAGGGATAGAAATGGCAAGCCTTGTGTGCTACTGGATCGAATTATCGGAAGTAATTATTGTGTATGATAGTTTAACAGAGTTTATTAACCAAGTGCTCCCTTTTCCAGTAAACGACTGTTTCCAACAAAATTATAAGCAACGAATCATAATGCTGAAGTGGTGTAACTGTGACATCAATTCGACGATAAACATTCCTTGTGGACATGAAAGTGTATCCTTCGTGCAGCATTCCCTCAACCGAAGAGCGCCAATCTCCACCAGCACCAAAAAAATCTCCATCTCTAGTGAGACTCAAGTGAAAACAGATGCGGCTAATCACAACAATTCTTGCTCAGTGTTATTGGTGTAAAACCATTTTATAAAGTTGTTGTTTTTCTTAATTGTAAGTTAATTATATAGCATGTTGCCTGTAATCGCATAATAGTCTTATATATAAAAGTAGACATTGAGAAAACGGCAGTCAACGTAATGAACTGTAACTCGCATTTAGATAGGTAGGGTGGGGCACAGCAAGTGAAGCAAGTGATGCTATACATCGTAGAGCATCTTTCTGGTAAGAGTTTGGTTAGTTTCGTTTAGAAAAAAAAACCCTCGCATGGAATTCGTTCTCCTTCTGATTAAAGGGAGCCCAACAATTAGGTTTTATTTTTCGACTTATCCTGAAAGTGAAAGTCACATGTTTCAAGAGGATCAATAGGTTGATCGGCTGACTTATCAACGTATTCTGGCCGTCTATAAACTGGTTTAACGACCTGAATTTTGGATAGTTTTCATATCGATTTACGATGCATTTGCTTAAGTTCGCTTGAACATTTCCTATCTTGTCGGGTAATATAAGATGGTTTATAACGAGTGACTTATATGCCGAGCTGAAGAACGATGAATTTGTATGGTTGTTGCTTCCGATTTTCCATCTTATGACGGAAAAAAGTGCTCCAGACAATCTTGTGAAAGATTACGTGTTCTTAGAAAGACGAATCCGTGAATTTCCTTTAATTCCTTGAACAACATTTCAAGAGACCTCTTTGATAAGTATCCATCTTTCAATTAAAAAAGGGCGTACGAGAGATATTCGGCAATCCCTCTACGAATTCATTTTCCTAAAATTTGTAGAGAATATGTAGCCAGCACTGAATTTATTTGAATTTTTTTCGATCTTACAGTTGATGAATCAGTCATTTTCTAGCTTTTGTTATGCTCCGTATCCCTGTGAAAATTAAGTAGGTATATATTGGAACTCCAAATTCTAAGAATGAATTTGGTTCTCAGCCACATCTCAATGAAGTTTGGTCCGCTTTTTCACCAATTTATGGCTTAAAATGGTATTTGAAGAATAAATAAAAAAAATTAAGTACCTAACCGTTTGGAAAATAAGGTATATTTCCAAATTTTGTCCGCAAAAAAAAACATTTTAATGTAAAGGCAATAATTGGCTTTTTTTTAAGACAAAAAATAGGAAATATCAATACACCGTGCAACAATTAAGACCTGGATGGCCTAACAAGTAACACTGGTTCTGTTAAAGGGTCCAGTACTCCCTATCAAGGGAAATCTGATTTTGGGTCCAGAAGCTTTAATTTACTACCATTTAAAACCAAGTGGACCAAAGTGCGTTGAGTTGCACTTGAGAACCATATTTTTGAAACTTGAAATTTTTATCGAACTGGAGTTTCGGTTCTGAAGTGTTAAATAATTGTGTTTAATTGAACTATACAAGTTTTCCTTTTTTGAGTTGAAGTTGGACGAATTGGCATAATCGAAAAGCTTATCGAAGTCCTCACAATACGCTGCGGTATCCAATGCTGATTCCGGAAGTTTCTGAGTGTATACGTAAGCTCTGATTCCAACGGCTGTGGACCAGATTAAGGTCTGTGTAGTGATCCTCATAGTAAGAGATATGGGAAGCAGCCATGTTTGAGCCAATCGTGACGCGAGAGCTGTCAAATCTGAGCCAATCGTGCAAATTTTGCACTGCGGCAAGTGTTATCAGCCTCTGTGAATAAAATAAACACCATTGCCAAATCGTTGAATTGAATTTCCGCATATCTCTTGCTATGAGGATCACTAGGTCTGTGCTGCTAAGCTTACATTCATCTCCGAGAATTGAAACAAATCTATATGGTTGAACGACAAATTAGGAACAATGCGAGGTTTGTGCTTAATATCGTACCAATACAGCTTGACTATAACTTCGAAACTACAAATTTGTCCGTTATACACCGCATTATGCTTAAGAAGATTATTTCGTCCATATTTGCATAGATGCGGAGCATCGTACATGCTGTATATGCGATGATCTTTTTGATTGAACGATCTTACAAAATATGGCTTTTCCTCCGAAATCATATATTCTCTCAGAAACAAAGCACGATTTACGGAATTTAGGTCGCAAACCAAAACCTTTGGAACCAAACCAACGTCAAAAACTAGTCGGACAGCTTCATTGATGATAGTTGTGAGGTCAACGCTTTTAAGATCATGGCAGAAATAGTACCCAATGGCCTACTTAAAACCCGATTTCAAAGATTTAATCATCAGAACTTGGTCCGTGAACTCACATCTACCTGTGATGCACCGGCAACTTGAAAATCTGTAAAAAAATCAGTTTGAGCGTTACCAATATAAGAAATTCTTTCCGTTATCGCTATTTCGTCAAAAAAGATAGAAACCAGCTTTTCATCTTCAGGGAGCGATTGTGCTTTGATCCTCAATAAATTCAAAATAGTCGCCGAGAAGCCCTCATGCACATCTATCCTGGCCAGCCAGTTTTGCAACGTACGAATAGAAGGCAATGCAAACAACTGCCGCATTTGTTTGTATGCCTTTGTGCCCTCCTTATCCAGACTAAGAGCACCTCTAAGTTTCTTTAGCTCGGTACGAAGATTTCGAATGATGGAGTTTCGTTTGCTGATCGTCTGATTTTTTCTCCGTAATTCTTTCTTCAGCCCAATCATTTCTTCCTCTTTGTCGACCATTTTTTCGGCCATCATTATACAACGAACCGGATCGTGAAGGTAATCGTGATCGACTGATGCAGATATGGCTGACTGATGGGAAGCTCTGATGGACGGCTCGCTGGATTTTCAACTTCTCCTGCTACCTCCAGGAAATCACCACATGCGTAGCCATCATCTTCGAACTCAGTACTTTCAAAGTCCATTGTTTCATTATCTTCAGGAAACCCTGTGGAACCAGCACCCCGGAGACTCGGAAATGTATATCGACGTAGCCTATACACAAATATGTTATTGTGTCAACATGCAATTGATGTATGAAGAAAATGTTTGATTTTATAAATTACCCTTGACTTTTATTGCATGCATTGATGAAATCCTCGTCCAGAAAGCGATCTTCACATATGACACTACTATCCGGAAGATTGTCTGTATTACAAAAACGTTTCCAGGCAGCTGTATCTCAATTCAAAATACCAATAAGTGCTAAAGTTGATGCTAAAATAATATTGCAATTACCTGTGGGTCTCGGCTATTCGGAAGAAGGATTTCTTTTCTACGTTGTAAGTGCTAAAACATCCCGGTACCCAACAGGTTTTGCGTCCCATTTTCCACGGAATAAACAAAGTCTGACAGAATTAAGCGTTTCAATGCCTTTTATTGATGTGGAGCATCAAAAGTTTAGCTGTCAAAACAAATGCAAATCAAAACACACACACACCGACGATGGCTCTCATGAGTTCACACATACATATTCGTTTCTAATGTTTCTGGAACACGTTGAGGGCGCTTTTAACATGTCGACTGAAACAGAGACGAAGCTGTGTGTCTTGTTATTGGCGGTCTTCGTGATCGACGCATCCCGAAATTACGGATCATGGAACATGAGAAAAGCAAATTAATTGTGCACAAACATCTAGAGAATCCTTCGTTGGCAAAAGTGTTAAAATTCCCAAAGTCAACGGTGTGTCTTGTAATCAAACGTCACAAGGATACTCTGAGTGTGGATAGAGCATAGCGCATCTATCATAAAATTGGCACTAGGGACAAAGAGCTGAGAAGAAAGGTGTTGAGGTACGTGAAAGGCAGCCCAGGTGTCTCCATACGTGATTTAGCAAAGAAATACGATTCCAACTGTTCAACCGTGCGTAACATCCTTTCAAGTGAAGGATTTAAGTTTTTTTGTGCCAATAAACATCCGAATCGCTCTCTGGAATAAAATTTAGTGGCCAAAAAGCGAGCACGATTACTATACGAACAAGTTTTGACGAAATTTGATGGCTGTATTTTAATGGATGATGAAACATATGTCAAAATGGATTATAAACCAATCCCCGGACAAAAATTTTACATGGCAACTGGTTGTGGAGATGGCCCTTCCAGGTATAAATTTGTTTTTGGCAAGGAATCTGCAGTTGTGGCCTTAAAACCAAGGTTTTCATCACATCTCACACAATCACGTCGAAGGTTTACATTAAAGAGTGTCTGAAAAAGCGGATTTTACCCTTCATCCGGCAACACAAGACCAACGTTATGTTTTGACCGGATCTAGCCAGCTGTCACTAATCTAAGGAGGTACTAGAATGGTATGCTGCAAACAATGTTAATTTCGTCGCCAAAGAGATTAATCATCCGAATTGCCCTGAGTTCAAACCGATCGAAAAATATTGGGCAATTGTCAAGTGAAAACATTGAGGATCCGGTAAAGAAGTGACATATGAAAATTCGTTTAAAATCGAATAAGTTCGCCGGTACAGTGTCACCAGCGACTGTGCAGATCATTATGGCATCGATCACAAGTAAAGTGCGACAGTTCGTTCGAAAGGGTGAAATGTAATACTTGTTACAAATCGTTTGAGAGCTAAATTAATACCCTTTTGTTTGACGTTTTTTTCAAACGTGTATGTTGTTTAATTCTTGAGTTATGATCACTTGAATGCGTCCAAATTTACTTTGAATCGGGCTTTAAGAAGTTCCTGTGTTTTCATGAAAAAAAACGAGGAGTACTTTACTAGCCTCAAGGAGCGAATAGCCTCTATAGAACTGAGACCACAGAGAACAGACGTTCATCTTCAGTCTGCTACTTGTGTAAAACTTTAAACCGATTTTTCAAATGTATGTCGTTATGCTCCTGATAGGCGGCGCTACGGTTGTGCGATAACTGTTATGTAAATGTATATCAATAGAAAGCGTAGCACATAACCTGAAAAGTTTTGTTTGTTTTTCTTTGAACTTGCTTCTTATACCGACTACCCATATTAAATTTTACACACGTTTTTCAAGAAAAGGTATATGGACATCAATGTCTGTTCTCTGTGCTGAGACTATCTGTGAAAATGAAATACTGATCCGGTGCAAGTGAGGCAACAATTTCTAGAGTAAAGTGTATTGCCGCTAATTCAGCGACATATACGGAATAAGGAGCTTGAAGTTAACGATTGGCGCTATGGATTTCATTAGATATACCAAAGCCTGCTGATTCTCTATGAATGATCCATCAGTGAAGAACGGTTAAGGGTAATCAACTTGGCCAAACTTTGCAGCAAATATCACCAGTGCAATCATAGGAAGATGATGCTCTAGGATTCCATAAATCAAAATGAACCGAACATCCAAAGTCGGAGAAGCAAACACGTTTGGGAATATTCGGCAAAGGGCTGACATCCTGTGTTATGTACAAATGGTAAAAAGTCATGAAGTGAGTTTGAGGATTCAACTCAAGGAGATGCTCAAAGTTTTCGATTACTCGGGGGTTCATAACATCACACCTGGTGAGGAGCCGATATGGTAATGTTGTGACACCAATAAAATGAAATTAATACGAATAGTGCTGTCGCGGACGGAGTGCATATAAAGCCAGCAGGGTGTTTTAAAGACTGTACTCTAAAAAAAATAGACACACAAAAATGGTCACCAAACATTCAACTTTTTCTTCATGTATTCCTCTGATTTGACCTCCTTAGGATGCTTCCGTAGTGCCTGCTTCTTAATAGCTCAGTATTTTTCGATGGGCCTTAGTTCCGGTATGAACCCCCCCATCATGTCCTTGGGTACGAAAGTGGCCCCGTTGTCTTCGTATCACTCCAGGACAACATTTTAATAGTGGCACGAAGCAAGATTCGGACAGAAGATCGTAGGGCCCTCGTGTTGCTTCAACAGAGGAAGCAGACGCTTCTGTAGACACTCCTTCAGGTAGATCTCCCCGTTTACAGTCCCGGTAGTCACAAACGGCACGCTCTGTTTCTCACATGAGCAGATTGCTTGCCAAATCATGTATTTTTTGACAAACTTTGGAATTTTCTGCTTCATTACTTCCTCCGGAACATCAAACTTGCGCTGGGCGGTGAAGAACCGTAGCCCCGGAGGCTGCCGGAAGTCCGCCTTGACGTAAGTCTCATCATTCATGATGAGACAATGAGGCTTCGTCAGCATCTGGGCCCGTGGCTTTCCCACCGTATTTTGCCATTCGTCACGATTTTGAGCCTCCTGCACTTTGAGCGTATGGAGTCCTTCCCGGTCCTTGGCTCTCTGAACGAAAGACTTGGACAGATTCAGCTTTTTGGCCACATCCCTGACCGAAGCATTGGGATTCCGCTTAAACGCTTTAACGACACGCTTGTGATCCTGATCACAAATAGAACATCCATTCTGACCGCATTTCGCCTTCCGTTCGATGCTCAGTGTTTCGTAGTAACTTTTGATAAAACGTCTCACCGTTGACTGCACGATTCCGAGTTGTTTTCCGATGTCCCGATGAGAGAGTTGAGGATTTTCCAGGTGCTTGCGCAAAATCAATTCGTTACGTTGCTTTTCGGGTGACGCCATTTTTTTTCCAATTTTCGAAACACTGACAGCGATAAAAATACAACAATACACAAAACACTCTTAACTACTTCCCCCCAAATTTTCAAGAGAAAATACCCAATGGGTAATTTTCTACAGCGTTTTCTCCGTGATGCAATTTGATGTGGAACACCCTTTACTGGACAAGAGTCTATGGATCACTGTAGGATCTGTTTTATACCTGCTGGTACGCATTGTCCTGTCATTTACCAACCATGATTTCCATATATGATGCTCAAATTTGAGGATTTGAATTTCAATTTTTTATGTATGGGTCATTTGAACATCAGTATACTATAGCTCGTAATTCAAATTCATCAACATGGCCTAAACTAGGCTATAGCCAAAATTACTTCTCGGAAAAATGAAATACATTCCTTCAAACATGAATATTTTGTGAAAATTGGGCTTTGTTCTTATAGTGTTATCCGTCACTGTACGTAACTCGTTGATGAGCTTTTCACGAGATATGTGTTTGGGGGTGACCAAAATTTTTGACCACACACAGGAATGCCGTACCGGACAAAAAGAAGCGATTCTAAATTGGCAGAGCTTTACCTTTAACCTATGCGATTGAATGTCATGCATCATGCATCTTTGAATGAATCCATGCCTGCGACCACCAAATAGTTGCCATTCCCATAGTCAGTAAAACTTCCGTCCAACTCAAAAATTCCATACCACATGCATGGAAAAATTCCGTTCCATCTTCATCGGTGTGGGCTTGAATTCATGCATGTGCCCAGCGCATTCACACACCACGTTCCACAAGTTGGCAGTTATCGCGCGTTTTCCTCGCAAGAATGTGCCAGTAGTTTCTGGTACCTACCATCCGGAATCGATCAGCCACATTTCCTGTCTCCTTCCCGAGCAGGCAACTGCCACTGTCTAGGAACTAGATTTCTGTCGTATCGATTTTCTCCGCAGTACTGGGCGCTCGCACGGCGCTTTTCCAGCGCCTGAAGTGGGTAGGATATTCGTCCGTCCGTGTGTCACCTCAACAACACCTCCATCTCGAAAAAAAAGGCCAAAAGGAGGCTGAATTCTACCGAGCCCCACTGCAAACGTTTTGCTCTCACTTCAGGACCCCTTTCGCTTGGGCGCCAATCAACTGGAAAGTAGAAGCTCTTCAGAAATCCACGATCCGTTTCGACCTGGGTTGGTAGGTTTGTGTACACACGACGTTCATTAAAAACATCCACCTGATGTGGATACGACGGATAGAAATGATGAGGGAATTAATAATGAAGAAAGAGAAAATTGAAGCCATCGACGGCGTGGATGCAAGGAAAATGCATCATCTCTTGGGCGCTCATATTGAAGAATGCAGAATAAGGTGGCAAGTATCAAGCGTGAGTAAATGTGATTATGTCACATCTTCAGTTTGTGAACTCCGAACCAGTAAGTTTGCCAGGATGGCGCCAGTGCGAGGAAGGATGGCGGGTCATGTGAGTAGTCGAGGCGCCAAGAGCTGCTGCTATGTGAAATGGTGTTATGTAAACACCATCTCGCGGCCGAGTGAAGCTCGTTTCAACGAGAAAAGCCACCAGTCAGGATATAAAGAGGAAATTTCAATAATTGTTTTACTGTTGATGAGGAACCACCACTGATGGGGTAGGTGAAAAACCGTCCGACAAAGTTGGAACGGTTCTTGACTTGGAAATCAATTTACGTTTTTCGGCTGCAAAACAGGAAAGGATACACGGAGCGGAGGAAATTGAATGGGTGTTGGATGAGAGTGAGCAAGATAGAAGGGCAACGAGAGAAAGAGAGAAGGTCGAGTGTTTGGTTCTTTCCAAGATTTTGACTGCTCAGGTTATGCAAAATGATTAATTTGAATGCAAACGAAGTTTAGTGAGTTAAAGTGTAAGGAACTCGTGAAAGCAAATTTAAACTTGTGCTTTTTTATTACAGAGGAAAGTAATTCTAAAACTTGAAAACTGTCAAGATGATCATCTGTGTTTGTTTGTTGAATAACCTTAAGAGCGTTCATGTTGGTCCTCTCCTTTTCGAGTTTGAAAACAGCGAGAGTAAAGTGTGGGTGGATTCGATGGAATTCGAGTAAGAGGGACCGTTATGTAAAAATTCTCTTTTCCATTCAAGAGAGGCATTCCTTTGCGTTTCGATGTAAATAAATACAAACAAACACTTGTTCTCTCCCATGTCGATTACTGTTGCCAGCTAGTTTGCTTTGAAAATTATGAAAACAAATTTAGAATTTTTATTTCTGGCAATTTTTAAAGCCAGAATAACAATAAAATTCAAACATGTTTCTTACGGTGTTCGTTATACGATATAAACTAGACATAAAATTCGTTTATGGAGATAAAGGTTGAGGGTGCTGATGTATGGCAGTTTGCATCTTAAAATAATGACGAAGAAAATTATCATTTTTACTGACAACTTAACCCATTGTTCGAGATGACTCGATGGCAGGAGGAGCATATCCATTTTTGTAAGCAATAATTTTAAAGTGAATGTCTCTTACTTTTCTCACGCAAGCCAACACTGCTGTTGGATCGGGATCTAATGAGTTTGGAATTTTACCAACTTCTTCAAGCTTATTTAAACTAGGTTAGGTTTAGTTTTTCGTAGCTTCAAGCTGAAATTAGTGTAGTTATCGTAAGTAAAGGCTGACTAAAAGTAAATTGGTACGCCCCTCGCGCGCCGCTTGCATGCCTCTAGTGTTATGGCTTGCCCACAATTAAAACGTTGCGGATGCGTTTGCGTGAATTTGACAATTTTCCCAGAGGTTTTCTTCCAAATTTACGTCAACGGAACGCTAACGTATCTATTGTGGGTGACCCTTTAGAAATCGACATTTTTAGTTTGTTTACACTTCCATAGAGAACAACTGGTTCAAGTTTGATCAAAGTAGTCGATCGCGTTCCGAAATAACGTCAAATGGAACTCGAAAGAAGAAAAAATATTGTGCACAAACACCTGGAAAATCCGGAGTTGTTCGGTTCCAAGCTGGCTAATGTGCTGAAGATGCCGAAAACAACAGATTGTCGAGTGCTCAAAACCTACAAGGAAACCCTGAGTGTGGAAAGGAATCAGCGGACCTACGAAAAAAAAAATGGAACCAAGGATCGTCAGCAGCGCAGCAAGTGTTGAGATGCGTTGAAGCCAATCCCGGTCTTTCGATCCGAGATGTGGCCAGAAGGTACAACGCCAACTTTCAAACGGTGCGGAACATCCTTGCCAGGGAAGAATACAAGTCGTAAAAAGCCAGTAAACATCCGAACCGGCACATGAAGCAGAATTGCGTGGCCAAAAAGCGTGCAAGGCTCTTGTACGACCGTGTTTTGACGAAACCCGAGGGCTGCACTTTGATCGATGACGAAACATACTTCAAACTCGATTTTAAGCAGCTTTCCGGTCAATAGTTTTACATCGCGACTGGACTGGATGTGCCGGGAAGATTCAAGTGTTTGCCGGCAAGTTGAGCATGAGCATGATTGACCGCCCACGGATGCCACCCCGTTATTGCCAGATCAGCTGTATTTACACAAAGAACCAATAGATGATGTTTGGGACTAACATACATCCTCAATGTGTAAAAACTGGTAATCCATTATGAAGCAATACCGGCGCCGGCCGTGCCCGAATGCTGGTCAAGTAGGGAATGGCAAGGAACATGTTCACGTGATACTCGCCTTGAAGAAAGCCGAGAAATCCTCTGCACTTTCACGAGAAAGCACTGGGATATTGGATAGTTTGGAAAAAGTCAGCAGCAGAGTTCGTTTTGGTTAATGATACGCTGAAAGTATTTGTAACTAGTACTATCCGCCAAAAGCATGGGACCGCTCCAACAAGCAACAGAACATCGAACGCCAGTTGCACCACACCCCGAATAGTCCGGCATGACCTAATTATCGTAAACTCGTAAATAATGGTTATCGCCTTTTCTGCCTGTGTAGGTTATAGTTAGGCATGAGTAGCGGCGTGCCCTCTTTTCTGTGGATATCCTGCCGCCCCTCCGATTGGTGGCCCATCATAGCATTACTAACTGATATTGATTCTATTGATTCCTACGTTCATTAATTTGGTACCAACCGGGGGAGACTTGGTCCTTTACTCAATGCTGTCCTTATCTCCAATCCGTCCAACTACTCGCAATATTTTCTGATATAGTGGGCCGAATATTACAATTTTAGATAATTCTAAGCAGTCGGTTTACCAAAATTAGGCAGATCGACAGGTTATCGATGGGTGACTGACCACCAGGTACTTCATAGCAAGATGCTAGGATGCGGACCGGAAGTGTGAATGAGCAAACTCCCCCAGTTTATGTTTGCCGACAAGTTCGCGAAGAAGGCTATGATTCGGCAAGCGATTTGCAGTTGTGGCCTGAAAACGAAACCGTTCGTCACATCCTCGACGATGACATCCTAAGTTTACATCGAAGAATGCCTAAAGAAGCGTCCCAACAAACATCAGTGTCGAATAAACGCTTGGTCTAATAAATTTGGAGAAGTTATTCAGCTTTCTAGAAGAAAATGCTGGGCAACTTCTCCAAATTTGTTTGAACAAACAGTTATTCAGCATGGCGCGACATCGGCGTAGTGGTTAACATCCATACCTCTCACGCCAAAGTCACGAGTTCGAATCTCACCCCCGGACAAGTTACGAGGTATTTGAGTGACTACGACGGGAAATGAACCAGCCCTGGGCTGAAAATGTCGATAATGCAGGAAGTAAAAAAAAAACAAAATTTACGTTGTCCAGCATTGATGTTTGTTGGGCTGTATTGCCGTTCATCCGCAAGCATAGGGGAAAAGTCAGCTTTTGGCCCAATTTGGCCAGCTGCCACTATTCCAAGGTGGTTCTGGAGTAATATGCTGCCAATAAGATCGATTTTGTCCCCAAGCTAATGAATCCTCCGAAATGCCCGAAAATTCGACCAATCGAAAAATACTGGGCAACTTCAAAACAGCGACGTCAACGAAGTGGCGGGACAGTCAAAGATAGCTAAATGGCTAAATGGAAGAAATGCGCTCATTGTGCGGGCGCTGATGGGCTCCATCAAGAGGAAGGTTCGAGATTTCGTTCGAACTGGAGAAATGAAACCATCTAATGCTGTAACTTTGAAGTTTTAATAAAAGAACTGTAAAGCAACCATTAATGGACTTTTTTAACTTATTGAATCATTGAGGTTTTTTTGGGCGTACCAATTTTCTTTTAGTTAGCCTTTATTCAGCCGCTGGATGCCAGTTAAACGCTGTTTGAGCCCCACCTCCATGGTTGATAGACGCTCGGAATGACGAAGCAATTGCTCTACTACCGTGCTATGGTTCAGTCGTCAGGTTTTGTGAAGAATGTGTGTGGCTTTGTTTTGTCTCATTCGCGAAACGTGATTTACCGGTTTTATTCACACCACCGCAGATACATTCAACTCGGAATCAATTGTTCAGCGTCTTCACTAATACTATCTTACCACCTAGTTTTACAAAGTTTTGCTGCAGGTGTAAGTTAATGTTTTCCAGCAGATTAGTACAGTTGAATCTATTGGGATTAAGGAAGATTTTGTGAATGATGTAAGACAAGAATGAAATCCTCAGATTACTCCACGCCCAGAAGTCAGTTTTGGATATCATGGCTCTTGTAAAATGTTCAAGAGCTACTGTATTTTGAGTCAAGACATCAATTGGATTTTCAACAGAACAAGAAAACCTGGAAGTGGGCGGAAGCGATCTGTGAGAACGCCAGCGTTGATACAGAGTCTATTAAGATGGAAATAACTCGTAATCCCATTCGGACCATGAGAAGAATGGCAAAGCAGGCTAATTTATCAGAAGCAACGGTAAGAAGAGTCGTGAAATAAGACTTGAAAGAAAAATCCAGAGCTCAGGTTGAAAGACACCTGATTACAGACAGATTTGAAGTAGCTAAAGTGAAGCAAAGCAAGAAACTGCTTAGTACTGAACTGAAGAAGAGGTCCATCGTCATTCTGTTCACGGACGAGAAGCTTTTTACTGTCGACAGCGTGTCCAACAGTCTCACTAACCGGTATATAAGCATCTGATGTACCTGAGAACATCAAATTCACGTTTCGAACCAAGCATCCAGCAGGGATGGTGGTGTTTGAAATGGTTGCTTCCGATGGTAAAAAATGATCCCCGTTTTTATCCAAGGAGGCCTGAAAAGGAACAAAGATGTATGCTTAGGAATCCATAAGGATCATGGTTTGCCTTGAATTACATCCACCTATGCCAAGAATGCAAATATAATGTTCCAGTTAGACGGAGGTCCTCTCCACACGTCAAAGAAAACACAAATTTGGTTGAAGGTCAACTTGCCCCAATTCTAGTCCAAAGAGAGCCACCTAGCTTATCTGACTTAAGTCCTCTGCATTTCAGTGTATGGGCAAACATTGAAGCACGTGTATGTAAACATCCTCAATCAAACTCTCTACGGATCTCCATATCATCCGATAGTTAGCCGGAAACCTTGTCATGATCGATGACAAGATGGATGTCGGAATGTTCTTTAACTTTTTTGTGGCCTTGGCCTTCAGCTGCTCCTCCATTTTGACCACAACATTATTGGAGTAAAGCTTGTTTCGATCAATATTTGGTCGACCTAAACATGAGGCATTTCCTTTCATCGTGCATTATACAATTTTGCACACCCTTCATTTTGAAAATGTGTGCGTGCAGCATCATGTCTCTATTTTGATTTTGAGATTAGCACTTCAGTTATCAAAATGTCGTCGAAGGAAGAGAAGCAACGCATCAAAATTTTGCACGTGCATGGCGAAAATCCAAACTACTCTCACACCAAGTTGGCGAAATTGTTAAATGTGGCTAAATCAACTGTTACCAACGTAAGAAAAGTGTTTGGTGAACGTTTGTCCACAGCCAGGAAAGCTGGGTCGGGGGGAAATCGAAAGCCGGAGGCTACAGCGAAGACAAAAGGAGTTGCCCGCTGTTTCGAGCGGATCCCCAACCTCTCCATCCGAGATGTCGCAAAGAAGCTGGGAGTAGTGCCTTCAACCGTGGATAGAGCTAAAAAACGAGCTGGACTGTCGACATACAAGAAAATGGTGACTCCAAATAGCGACGATAAACAAAACACGTCGGCCAAAGCACGATCGCGAAAGTTGTACACGACGATGCTGACGAAGTTTGATTGCGTGGTACAGGACGATGAAACTTACGTCAAGGCAGACTTTAAACAGCTTCCTGGACAGGAATTTTATACGCCAACCGGACGGGGAAAGGTGGCAGATATTTTCAAGCACATTAAACTGTCAAAGTTCGCGAAGGAATATCTGGTGTGGCAGGCCATCTGTACCTGTGGCTTGAAGAGCAACGTTTACATTGTGACCGGAACCGTCAACCAAGAATTTTATTTGAGCGAGTGCCTACAAAATCGTCTACTGCCTTTCCTGAAGCAACACAATTGTTTCGTTCTATTTTGGCCGGATTTGGCATCTTGCCATTACGGAAAAAGGCCATGGAGTGGTATGCTGCCAACAACGTTCAAGTGGTGCCCAAGGACAAGAACCCTCCCAACACGCCAGAGCTCCGTCCAATCGAACAATATTGGGCCATCGTCAAGCGGAACCTTAAGAAAACTCAAAAAGCTGTTGTGAGCGAGACACAGTTCAAGGCAAACTGGCGTTCTGTGGCGAATAAAGTTGACAAGGAGACTGTACACAATTTTATAGCAGGTGTTAAACGAAAGACCCGGCAATTCGCATTCGGTAAAAAGGAAGCTTAGCCGAATATTTCTCCTGTATTCTGTATTAACTGAACTTGAAAAAGAAAAATAATTTGACTTATTAATAAAAACTTTGATCGACTCACACACATTACTGTTTGACCAAATTTTGATCGGAACACTCTTTAAATCTTAAATTTGAGGTTCGCCCAAAAAATTGGGTGGTGGGGTTTTTTGTTTTTTTATTTAAGTGCCTCACGATGTCCAACATCTTCTCTTCGGGGTGGAGCTGGAAGTACTAACATACCGTTGAGCGTAGTTGCTTGACTGTTTTCGCCATGGCTTTTGCAAATCAACTGATAACGCTGTCATTTTTTTTCTATACCCAACAGGGTTGCTACGATTGACGATGCATGGATTCATGCATGGTAGATTCACCTTCAGGTGGCTGAGTTTGTTTGGAAAATCGCAAAAATCAAAATTCATCAATTCATTTTTCAGTGCATACGTTATATTGTGCCAGGAAAACATATGGCAAAAAGTTGTAAAATCCTGCGTCTGGCCATGAACCAACAAAATTAAATAACTAAAGATTTAGATTATGACAATTCTGTTGAAAGATTAAGAATGATTCTTGTATTCGAAAATGTACCCCTGTAGTTTAATTTACCTCTACAATTAGGCGTCTTACTCCAATACTTTCGAATCTGTTCTTATAAACGAGATAGCATGAACGAATCCTTCCACTCTTATAGATTTTTAGATTACGTCAAAGAAGATCCATACCCACCAATAACTGCCGAACTGTTGTAACTTTCATAAACTAACTGAACCCTGTTTCCGAACTCATCCCCAGCTCTTTGCGATAATTGTTTTCGGATGCGTCTCGTCCGAGGGTTGGCGGGAAGAGGACGGCAAGGACTACTGCATCATCAATCGGGACGCCAACGCGTGCAACTACGCCGTCGGAATCGGCGTGATTGCTTTCCTGGCATCGATGGGTTTCATCGCTGGCGAGTACCTATTCGAGCAGATGTCCTCGGTCAAGACCCGAAAGCACTACGTTCTCGGTGATTTGGCGTTCTCCGGTGAGTTGGGTCTAGCTGAGAGGCTATTTTGAAATGTTGTAACTAATGATGCGATGGTGTTTCTTTGTAGCATTGTGGACCTTCCTGTACTTTGTTGGATTCTGCTATCTGACCAATGCGTGGGGCAAGGCAGACGATCCGCCCAATGGTGAGGGTGTGAACAACGTGCAGGCTTCCATCGTGTTCTCGTTCTTCTCGATCTTCACCTGGGCCGGTTGCGCTTACTTTGCGTATCTGCGCTTCAAGGCCGGTGTGGATCCATCGTTCCAATCGACGTACGAGTCGGATCCGAATGCCACGAATCAGTACTCGGCCTATCCGGTGGGAGGTGGCGGAGGCGAGAGCGAACAGTTCCAGCAGCAGCCATTCGGTGGTGGCCAGCAGCAGCAACAGCAACCGGGTGGTGAGTGGGAGAGTCAAGTATCATCTGAAACCAAATTTTTAAGTATTTATTATTCTAGGCGACTTCAATACTCCTGCTTATTAAACTTCGTAAAACATCGCACCCTTGGTTCCGTTTGTTGTCAACGGAGTTAGAAGAAGTGGATAGTTGTGCAAAGTGGGGTCAGGAGTATCCCTTTTAGCCCGGTTACTAAGCAACATATGAAGCGTGCTCAGCAGCAGAATCAGCAGACATATACACGCTAATACAAACACTCACACCGACGGAAATGATCCAGTATGGGATTTCTAGTGTAATTTGGGAAATTGTCATCACAATATTTAGACAACGGCAACCGCAGTAGGAGTAAAGAAAGCAAAAAAAAAAAACAACCAAATAACAAATCGAGAGACACGACAGCAGTTAATATTTCTCCCAGATCCTATTTAGATCGTACATTGTTATATATATTACACACACCTGCATAAGCAAGCATTGAGCGTACGAAACATGAAACAGCAACACAACAGATACAAAGCAACATACACTAAAAACACACACACACATAAACATACAAACATAACCGGAACAATGAAGAAATAGCAAACCAAAAAGAGGGAAACACTTAAAAATCGAAAGGACAAACCAAAACAAATATCCAGATTTAAGCGAAAGCAAAAAAAAAAAAAAGAAAATATTGTTAGTTTATGACAAAACAAAAAGTAATCCTATAAGAAACAAACAAGAGGAGAAGAATATCTTACCATATAAGTACTTGGTATATTATTTATCATGATAATAATAATACAGAAGAACAAGCCTAGTTGTTAAGAAATCGAAACACGCGTCGAGACAAATAATTTGGAAAAATAAAATAAATGAAACAAAAGGAAATAAGACAAGTGAAAACGATCAGTGGTTGAAAATGCTCATCAATAATGGATCAACATATATCTAACGGAAGAAGAAAGTAAGGGAAACAATTGGGTCATGCTTTGGTCGGTCATGCGTAGGCAAATAGTGGGAAAAAACGCGTCCGAAGCACGAATCCAGGGAAGGCAAACCGAATAACAATATGGACAAGTTTATCATCAAATACAAAGATCGGATCGAATTTAAAAATAACCGTTGATGCTTGTGGTGGCTGAAGATTGGAGAACACCGTGAGGAAATTGTTCAAGAGTGCTGGAACAGAAAACAAGAATGTTAGGCTTTTTTTATTTGTGTTAAGTAGGTTCGAGTTGGTTTGTTGGACTAGGTTTGCCTATAATTCTTGGTTGGCTTTAGTTTTTCGAATTGCGATGTATTGGGACTCAAACTGTTGTTATCAAAGTTTTGAATGCGATGAAATCTTTTAGTGGATTTTACGAAGCATTTATTTTTAAGTTCTTTGAAGAATTCTTCATGAATTTTTTAGATTTTGAAAGTCATTTTAGATTTTCTACTTTGGAAATGCCGGATTTCAACGAAATTTAGCATTTTTTTCGTAGATTATGTATGCCTTGAAGCATCTCTAAGCTCATTCGATTCTTGTTCGAACAGACATTATTTTATTTCGAAGAAGTGTCATCATCATCATATGAATTCTAAAACAGTTTTCTTTCGTCCAAAAACAAATAACTGCTTATGGAAAACTTTTCCTTAGGTTCCGGTTTTTGCATAGGTAATATAGAATAAATTTTTATTAAACGTATTTTGAATTTAAACGAAAAAAACTGTCCATGAGTTCTAATGAATTTGACGACTGTATGCACCCTAAGGTGCTGCACCAAACACTTACACGATCTAGAATGTGGGTGATTTTAATTCCCGGTTAGATTAAGTACTTGCTCAACTGTGAAGGTCTAGAAAAATCTAATTTAAGATATTCTATTCGAGTCTTCATGGAATTTGTTGAGTTCTAGCTTTAAATTTTATTATTTGCCAGCTCCATATGGCACTGCTCATAAATTACGTAACGAAGAACTCGTCAATTGTTGAACAGTTCACCCAAGAGTTAACTAAATATACCTACATTATTAATTGTGTTTGTATTGCGTAAAGTACGATAATTATACCTGCACTGAAAATTTATTTCCGTAAATTAGCTTCCATTCGTTTCGTAAAGCTTGCTTCAGATAGAATTGGAACAAAAACAATTGCCTGTATTTCAGTTATTTATAATTGAATTCAAGATCTTTTTTTTTACAAATGTAGCGTTTTCTTCATACTTTTAAGAAAAAATACGGATAAAATTATTCGTCACGGTTTCGAAGGAATTCTCGAATTTTTCCTGTAACACGGCTCATTAGGCGGCGCACACCTTCTTCGTCCATCGTTTTAGCTATCTTATTCCACCAGGTCTTCATCTGATTGATGTATTTGACAACCTTTCCCATTGCCTCGAGTCTCCGCTTCATGATTGCCCAGTATTTCTCAATAGGGCGGAACTGGTGGCAGTTGGGTGGGTTAAGGTTTTTCGGAACAACCTGGACCCCTTTCTCTGCATACCATTCTTGAACGACTTTGCTGTAATGACAGCTTGCCAAATCTGGCCAAAACATTACGGGATGGTCGTGGGATCGAATGAACGGCAAAATTCGTTTTTGTAGACACTCTTTTTGGTATAGTTCCGACGTCATTGTCTTATTTGTAACGAAAACTTTCGTTTTTTGCCACAGCTGCAAATGCCCTGCCAAATCATGAATTTTCGTGCAAATTTGTCGGCAAAAACAAATTTAAATTTGGCTGGAACATCCTCCCGAGCCGTTGCCAAGTAAAATTTTTGACCTGGGATTTGCCCGAAGTCAGCCTTGACATAGGTTTCATCGTCCATCAGAAGACACCCGTCGAACTTGGTCAGCACCTGGTCGTATAGCTTCCGAGCACGGATTTTGGCCACACTATTCTGTTTTATGGTCCGATTTGGCTGTTTGCTAGCTCGATACGACTTGATTCCTTCCCGGAGTCGAGTTCTCCTCACGGCACTATGGGCAGCACCGAATTTTCTGGCCAAATCACGGTCCGACAGATTGAGATTCCTCTTAATCGTCTTCAAAATCTTACCACGCAGTTCCACTCCGACGATTGGCTTGAGGCTTCCGAATCGTCGTCAATGTTTCCTTATACCGTTTTATAACGCGCCATACGGTATTTCTGGGCAATTTCAGCTGTTTAGCTAGCCTAGATGCAGACCACAATGGATTTTCGAAATAACTGTGCACAATTTTTTCCCTTCTTGCGGCTTCCATGTTGATTGTTTACAAAGTACAGTCGATTTGCGGAATGTCAAAAATACACACGTGAAGCTGACAAAATTCCCGACACGTGGGCGCCAAGAACTTCCAAATCCGTCTACCAGGAGCGCCACAATATGAGCAAAAGTTTGTTCCAATTCTAAATGAAGCAAGCCTTAAACATGGATTTTGTACATAGAACAAATATCTCGTATATTGTATGAAACATTCATATTGCTTTTTATCTGTTGAAATGCTATCATTACACCTTTTTGTATAATGCACGTAAAGACAAGCCAATCGCTGTTTCTCTTTTATCGTACTCATGCATGATGATGCTGCTGCTGGCATGGGCGGGAATAATTTATCTATCCCAAAATAAAATTTAAAGCACTGTCAAGAGTTATAACTTTACGGGTCACCATGGCCTTGTGAGATCAACCACGGATTCAGCAACAGCTCGTCCCAAAAATATAGGTTCGAATCCCATGTCAGAAACATTTGAAAAAAAATAAAACGCTAGACAATTACACGTGGTTGCGCTTTTTTGCAATTACATTTAGAGTCGATAAAGTAGATCTGTCAGTCATTCATGCAACCACCAGAAAGTTTCTTTTTAGTCTGTGACTAGGTAAAATGCACGAATTTTCTGGGAGAACAAATACTTCGTACTTTTGACAGTTGCGCGTGTGCCATTAATTACGAAGGTATCTACATAAAAACAACAAATCAGTTTCGTTGCAGAAAACAACGAATAGATTTGTAAGTCCTACTTCATTAATTTCCGGTGTGTTTACACCTGTTTACACCGACGGAATGAGCTTATGTCCTTTTGCTACCGGAAAGTCGTGGTCTGATAATCGCACACGATATACAGATGCATAATTATTCCAAGTGACAGCCCAGCCTTATCATCTTGACTGAGGCGTGCTACATCTTTCGGTCGAAAATAGCTTACTAACTCATCTAGCATTGCGATTGATGCTGCACAAATGCAAGTATCTCTGTAGAACTTGTGATAATCGTTGATAGCACGAATTATGCGATCAGAAACCATCTGTACGTGATTTTTTTTTCATCTAAGTTGATGCCCTTCGGGGCATTAGCCTGCAATAAACGTATGATCTTGAAACTCGCGTTCTCCGTGAACAAAAAATCACAAAAAAAAAAAACGAGCATGAAGCACTACTGAGTGTCAAAGGCACAGGAGCTATTACGAAGTCCTTTTTATCATTTTTCGAGTACAAATTATTTGGTCAAACCTATTCAAAAAGTTTGCGAAAAATCTTCGATCTCTGAAAAAAAAACTTCTGATCTCTAATGTTGAATGATTGAACAGAATGGCAGGTGTTGGTGGGTTTAACAACAAGAAATACTACACCGGTGTGGTCTAGAATGGTTCTATTCAAGTTTTAAAGTATAACGTTGTTCCAAAAATAGACCGTCACTGAAGATGCCCTAACATTCATACAATTACTACACTGAACTCAAACATCCTCCCAAGATCGTCTGAGAAGTAATTCGATTGCGCCCTTTAACGAAAAACATTCGGAAATCGGATGATTGTCTTATGGTTAGATCCGTATGACGATCATCCATGTTTCGTATGACAATCAACCAAATTTACTATGATGTTTGTTTCAAAACTGTGTAGATCATTCGCGATTTATGAATAATTTGAAACAATTGAACGACATAAATTTATTTCACATTACGCTTCCTCAAACGTTGAGCAAAGATTGCAACGGGGAGCACAAAAATTGAAGGAACAATTTTCCGTAACTCCTTAAATAGCGAGCGGGTTTCGATCCTTTATTCGTGATGGTACTAGTTCTGATAGCAATTGATAGGTTTTTACCGAATGATGTAAAATGGAATGTTTGTCATCCTCATTTATAGGGCTTTTCCAATGCAATACGCATTCCACTTTGGGGTGACGATTTTTCATACAGCGTGCATTCGAATTTGAACGGGAGGTCAATTCACTTCGCGTGTTTTTAGTTGTTCAACATTAGAAGGATAATCATCTGGTAGGTTTCTAGAAAATCTTCCTCCGCCTGCAACTTTCATTCGAAAATGCGATTTCAATGTCTCGATATCAACCGACGGAGGATTCATTCGATAAAAGGAGGATGTTTGGGTTCAGTGTAGTATAACATTCTGAAAAATTGACAGCTGCGGCTTAATCTTCATTTTCCTCTTGATGCCTTCTTATTTTTTTTTGTGAATCGGCAATAGCTGCCTAAAATGAAACCACGCACGGCGATTGGCAACCGGGCAGGCCATGACAAGTGACGACGACGTGAACATAGTTGGCAATTCTTGACAACAATTCGTCCTCTTTCTTCTGACGGGCAACAGAAAAAAATGTACACATTGGCGATCCTACCAATTAGAATTGCCTGGAAAATAAAATAGAATGGCAGTTTATACGGTGTGTCTCGAAGTTCACTGTTAAGTTTAAGGGAACTAGTTAGAATGCTTGTTTGTTTGCGAATGAAAATCCTCAAAATCCTCAATCGCCTGAAAGACTGCTAATGCTTTGTGGTTGGACAAGCTACACGCTAAGATGAGAATACCTCAAATAAGGTATTTATTTTACCTAAAATTAGGTATTGTTGACAAAACCCAAAATATCGGTAACATTTAACGATAATAAACAGTAATTTTTACTGACATTTGGGTAATGTTCGTTTTCGAATATTGGACGTTATTATTTACCCAAAATTGAATAAATTTTCCGTCACTGAAACAACGTGGCCGCCATATTTTCCAAGCGAAAATGTTATTTTCTTTTTATTAATCTTTCAATAAAAAGTTTATTCATATCCCAATATTTGAAACGAAAAACTTTTGTATTCTTTTTTTGATTCGGATTCCGATCCTTGTGGACCAACGTGAATCCCGAGGTCCAATTCGGCGTCACTCCGGAGCGTAAAAATATTTCTGTAATGGACGAATCCAGGTAACGCACAAGTCAGGTTAAACGACGTAGCTGGTGCTCTTCAAAAAATGATTTTTCGAGCTTTTCAAGCAAAGTAATTGGTAATTATAAGAGCAGAAATTCGTCGATAATGACGATACTGACCAATTCCATACAGTTTAAAAAATAGCGAGAAAGTTATTATCAATTTAAGTTCTAGATACTACGAAGTTTAACCTCACTTTAGCTCTACTTGGATTCATCCATACTCTTTATTGATACTTTTTTTAATTACAAAAAAATTCTGTAATATTTACATTAAAACATTTGTTTCTCCTTGAGTGAAGAATTTGAAATACTTATCCGAATGGAAAAATTGTTAAATTGCATGTCATTTTTGTAGCATTCTGTAAAATAAAACTACAAAAAAATACTCAATTTTCAGTAAAACTTAACTTCCGATATTCATATGTTTGCATTGTTTTTTTTCCCACTGGATATCAGAATGAATTTCATCATAGTAATTTGCCTTATGAAATGTTAGTGGAGCAACCTAGAATTGACGCTTGAACGTTGCGGTCACAGGTTCACTGTCTTGACCACTCGTTTATCAACGCATGACATTACGAAAGGCTAAAGGCAACAATCCATATGAAACTAGCGATTTGAAATTGGTTCACTCTTGTAAGAACCCTACACGGTAGTTTGCGAAGACCCATTAATGGGTAAAAAATACCCATATTCAAATAGCATTCCCATCTGTCATAAAATGGGGGAATGTCTCAATTTTTACACATTAATGGGTGGAAAAAAAAAGTACAAAAACCAAGCGTATCGGGTTCATCGTTGGTGAAAAGCGCAGCTTGTTTCAGGTTTTTTTTTGATTTTATAAAAATTAAAATAATATTTAAAACTATACACTCTTAGAACAACGCAAGTAGACAAATGATTTTTTTTATATATAAGTAATATAATGCTTCAAAATTATGCTTCCAGATCGTTTTACAATCGCTCTGTGTGCACGGAACATGGAGGAACCTAGAAAGAAGTTGGACGCAAAAATATTGGTGTATTGAAAATAAGGTAATAATATTTTATCTTTAAAATTGTTACATTTATTGATTAAGTAACATGAATACCATGAAGTTACAATCTACCAAACTGCTAAATAATCTATTTGTAAAAATGGGTAATTATTTACCCATTTTTGGGGAACCTGGCGTCTTTGCAATGGGTAAATAAATACCCAATTGGCGACATAAACTGCTTTTACCCATTAAATGGGGAGAGGCACTTCTAGCGAAAATGGGTGTTTTTTTCACCCATTAATGGGTTTTGGCAAACGACCGTGTGGGTCCGAATAAGCTATTATAAGAAAGATCAAGAAGTTGGTTATCTTTTTTCTTATTTATATAAACCATTTTTTGATGAATTTCTGAAAATGTTGTTCTTAGAAAGAACAAGGTTAATTCAATTCGGGAAACGAATTAAAACTTCTTGATATTACTAAAAGTGAATCTTTGCACGCTGGTGGCACAATACACTTTTCTGAGAAAGTTTAGGATTTTCTAGCCATTTGTCCAAACTAAGATATCGTACTTGCTGTTGTCGCGACGTCATTTTGAAGACTGTCAGTTGAAAGTAAACAACATTTGCACCGTTTCATGGATGAGAATGTCTGCGCTGACAGCAAAACCATACAATTGTGTGTTAACTCGGAATAATGATTTCAGCGCCAACATTTGATTAGGGCGAATCTGCTTTTGTAAACAAACACATTGTCTGCTAATTTATCGGAAGTTGAAAACAATTCCTTCAAACTAAAAATACCAGCGGATAGAGATAAAGCTCCTCTTCCTTAAAGAGTGCTTCATTTGTATTTGCGACCTTTTATTCAAGAGAAAATGACTACGAAAGCCATTGTTTACAAAAGCAGATTCGCCCTAATC
Organism: Aedes koreicus; assembly: GCA_024533555.2. Lineage (NCBI taxonomy): Eukaryota > Metazoa > Arthropoda > Insecta > Diptera > Culicidae > Aedes > Aedes koreicus. The sequence continues at coordinate 26,106 of JAHHFK020000108.1, forward strand.
TATAGTTGGCGCTGATTTGACAAAATTAGAAAAAATGAATACGGACACGCTTTAGCTGGCGGGTTTTGTGATTTGCTTTTTGTCAGATAAAAAGTGATTTTCTTGTCGCGACTGCACGTGTGAAGTTTTAGGTACATAATAAGTCTGCGTTTTAGCTCATTTTGAGCTTGAAATGTGACACTGGAATGAATAGCGATGCCAAGCAAATTTTTTGCTACGGATCGTGATATGGAGAAAACATGCAACGTTGGCTGTGGGCAAAAATGCTGTACATTAATCCTTACTTAACTTACCCCGTCGAAAATCCTTCCAATTTTCCCTCCAACTAAATACGTAGGTTCACGTCAGCCACCGGCGGTCGTGTGTTCTTCTGTCGTCGTTGCAAAAACGGGCCAACAGAAAAAAAAACAACAAAATGTTTTAAACATTTTAGTGTTTTGAGCTCCGACTTAATATGTTGATTAATCGGGGAATAAGTTGCTTCGAAGTCATTCTATAACGGACGCAATAGCGGTCGATTAATTAGTTATTTATAGTTATTTAGATCAGATAGTCACAATTAAATCGGCCGATTGATCATGTGTTCAGTATCTCGACGCGTCAGCAGTTGGAATTGACTTACTGGAGGTAACAAAATTTGAGTACTAAATAATAGGTTTTCTATAACACCTGGAAAATCAATAGAACATGGTGACTGATCAGGTGATAAATGGCACTGAAATAGACCGACGAAATGGGTCGATAAATTGGTTGTTTTGGAATAGTAATGGGTTGATGTAGAAATACTATAAATACTCAACCAAATCAGCTGTTTATTCATCGAACATTATGGCCCAGGAAAAAATAACTTTAAATAAAGTTTTTAATTAAGGTTACAACAATAATTTATACTTAGCTTATTTTCTTCAAAGGCGAATATTCCGGGCATTCTTTTTCTTCGTTTGTTTCCGCTGAGCGTGCCCTCTTAGGGGCTATTCATAAACAACGTAGACTTTTTTGGGGGGAGGGGGGGGGGGTGTTTGACCAAAGTCTACGCTCCATACAAAATTTCAAAAATTTGTATGGGGAAAAGTCTACGAGGGGGGGGGGGGGGCTGAGATTTTCAAAAATAAGTCTACGTGGCTTATGAACCGGCCCTTACCGGAATGCGGAGGGTAGACGTAATCGGAAACTGGGACAACCTTCAACATTGTCATCGCTAGGTTCTTCATTTAATCTGCGTTTATAAAGGACGCTGAATACGCCTTTGGGATTGCCTCTGTAGCCGTTCTTGGCTTTGATCTTGAATCCGCCCATGGGGTAGGAATTGAAGCTGATTTTGGATTGGGGACATGAGGACATGGAGAAAAGCAGCTATAATATGCCACACGCATCTACCATTCTTCGAAATGGCTAGTCCATCAATATTGATATCAACAGTAATTTCTTCCATAGCGAATATTACTGGATCATCGGAGAAGTATGATAAGCAGCTTTGAATCCCGAAATGCACAAACTCTCCTGAACGGAATTTCTTAGGGATAAACGCATGTTGAGGAGTTTCGAGAAGAGTAGATAGGCACTTGGGAACATCGAGATCTTCGTCTCTAATAATTTACAGTAAAGCTCCGGTAGGCTCCACACTAACAACCCGTTCGTACTACAACCTATATTTTGTGATATAGAGTATCTTGATATCAAGTGCCATGCACAGTATTTCCAGTGAAAAGTAGATGTCTAGATGCTGATATAAAGATAGTCTATATCACGTAATATAAGTTGTAGTGTGAACGGGGTGTAAGATGGTATTGAGATACGAAATTGGCCAGATGATATTTCAGGGGAACTTTTGTCCCTTGAATTGCAGTCGAACATGTCGCATGTTCAATCACTTTCAGTGTTCCAAGATTTTCAAGTATCGTCTAGAGTACTCCCAACAATTATTTCTTCATTATAATCCTTTGAGGTATCCGCACTACTATGTTTCGCAGCGTCTTCGTTTCACATCATATATGGTTGTTGGTCATCAGTAATTTCCTCCATTATGATATTCTTTGATGCCACAGCACCGTATCCTTCTTCAGATTGAACTTATTTTCGAAATGCATCCTCCTCAGCTTCACTCTCATTTAATTGCTTTCGGTTAAATTCGTCATATTCTTCCATTTTCTTATTCCTTTTCCTTTTTTCTCCAAACACTTCAGCTACTAGTCATTCTAACTACACTTTCTTAGAGAATAAAATATAGAATAATCTACAACTTCAACCAAATCAATGTTGTAACAGAAACATCAACACAATAACTCGCTGCATCTGATACTATTGTGTTGAAAAAAATATAATTTAATCCATTCACGCGAAAACAAAACCAAGTCTGTTAATAAATATTGCTATTAAATCGAGCCTTATGCATCCCGATGTAGTCAACTAGGGTAGGGAACGGCTTAATCAGGGGTCACTATTTTAATCAGTTGTTAGGAAATAGGTCTACAACTCCTACATTTTCCAAATTATTTCCTTTTTAATGATGCGATCATAATCTTTATCTATTGGGCCAATGATTCGATGTAGGAATCATGATTGATTACCAATTTATTACTGTCATTTTGAAGATTTATAGTACATCATCTAGAAACCATCAGTTTCTGACCTGCTGAAGAAGTTCGCTCAAATGTATTTTGCATTTGCATCGTGTGTACCGGAGAGCATGTCTTCATCAGCTCTCTCTCACAACTAGGCTTGTTGCCAGAATGTGATGTTGAACATTGAGTTAAATTTATTACATACTTAGATAATCTGAAATCGCTATTTATTTCATGCTTCCTCCAGTCATTGGAGGTTTATCTATGCTTATGATTATATTGTCCATCATCTGGCATTATCATATGCAATAAAACATATGTTTTGGAGCTGTCCAATAGTACCCAACGATAAGTAATGCTTCGCTGTTGAGCTGCAGCTATGGCATCACTGTTGCTTTTGAGAGAGCCCATGTTTCCTCTCTTCTTTGTTATCCATTGTAATGTAACGTAAAGCCTGCTGTCTCTTGCATTTGTTGTTTTTAAACGAAGCATCCCGTTTGTCGTCACAGTTGCTTTGGCTAACATTTGCGTGAGAGTAAATGAAATAAGAAATACACATTGCCAATCTAAAGATCAATGACAAACTGAAAGTTTGGTCGTGTAGGTCTGTCTCATAACCTGCTAGGAGACGAGTTTGTGGTCGTAGCAATCGACATGTTTTGGTTGATTGTTTTCGAGAGCGGATGGGTAAAACGAAGGAGCGGGTTGAGGAAATTGACGTTTGCAGCAAATCGTCAACTGGCCTATTTCATTTCGCCTTCGCATACATGCACAGAATCGCACTAATACAATATTGTTAGTTGATGTACAGATTGAGGAGCTGAAGAAAACATTTTTTTAATCGGAAAGCAATCCGCATGCGTTTAAGAAGTCCCTGCAATTGGGAACTTTATTCCATGGCTATGCAATTTTCTGAGCCTAATGCTCGTTGCTGAAGGTATGTTCCGATAGACCAGACGTAAGCAGTGGGGTTAATGTCTAAATATTGGCAGTTCTAATTATAGATTACATACAGCTTCATCAAATGTCTCAGGGGCTGACTAAACTGCTTAAAACCCGTCCCGTACCCTATTTAAACCTCCGATATAATTTGGTACCAAATTACTTACATTAAAGTAGGTTTGATTCACCAACTAATAGACCAACGAAATACACCCCCTGACATCAAGTAATTAAGTCGGTAGACTAATATACCGACATCGAAGACACCCAATTTCGTCGGCCGATTGGGAAATTTCACAGCTGTCAAATTTTCTACGGGGTAGTCTCAATTAAGTTGCGTGGTCGTCAGCGTGGCGACTAAAGAGGTCCACAAGAGACCACAGAGGTGGAGACCACTCAACCATGTTAGCAAGTTCAATATTTTTGAATGAAGACACTTCGATTGCCTCGATTGTCGAGGCACTAGGTGATAGAACGACGAAGACAAATAAATATATTTCAGAGCAATTTGAGTGCAGCAAGTTGCTCGCACACCGTTGGATCAATAAGGGCAAAATATCTCAAAATATGATTGCAAAAATTTCAATATTGGCGTGGCGTATTTTTTGCCAACCTTTTCAACTTTTGTCTGTAGGAAACGATTACTATGGCTAGTGATGCTCATATGTGACAATCGTCGTGCATTCATAACTTGAGCTTCCCAGTAGACGATTCGCACCACCAAAAATGACGTGGCCTCCTAATCACTGTGGTAAAAAATGTACAGAAAAAATGGAAACAAAGCATTCTACACGTCTAGGTTGGCACTACTGTGTTACCCGGTGTCTCCACAAGCATTTTTTGTGTTAACATTTGTATCTCTTGTCAAAGAATATGGCAAATGGAGACACATATTTTAGATGTTAGATATTAATATCTGTTTAAACATACTTTTGGACAGAAATGTTAGACTTTTAAGCAGACATTTTATTAAATAAACATGACTAAATCGAAAAAAATGCTGCAAATATTGCCAATTGATTGAACTTGTTTTGAGAGACTCCATAATTTCTCTACAGGGTGCGGCAAAAAATAATGCGAAAATTTGTTCTATTGCTTTCAAATCCCATTTTCAACTAATTCAACCAATAATATTAATATTTTCGAGTGCAGTTATCTTTATAAAGTCCTTTTAAACAAATTTATTCAATGTGTCCTCCATTTTTATTATTAACATCCTCGAGCCGACGCCGGAAGACAGAGCATGCCTTTCGGACGTAGTCCTCCGACATTGACCGCCATGTGCGTGTTATCGTTGACTTCAGGGTTTTCACACTAGGGTTTGATGTTTTGCAGGCTCGTGCTTCAACATATGCCCAAATCGAATAATCCAACGGATTAAGATCTGGACTACTAGGGGGCCATAGACTTTGGCTGTTTGACCAAAGTCTATGCTCCAAACAAATTTTCAAAATAGTATGGAGAAAAGTCTACGAGGGAGAAGGGTGAGGGGTCTGAGATTTTCAAAAATTAGTCTACGTTGCCTATGAACAGGCCCATAGTGGTGGAAATAAATGGGAGTTCGGTTGATATCTCAGTTACGGATAAATTACTTCTGATGAAAGTCGAGTTATGAAAACATCGAAAAACTGAGTGTCTACTTCTGTGCTTATTTATTAGTATATATTTATTTATTTTTTCTCAAATAGTCGCATTCTTTTAAAATTTCCATAACGTGAAGCTAGGTTCAAACTGAAAACATTTTTTTTTAAATCGTTTGACGGGTTCGCTAATCTGTGTCTGATGTAATATCTGAAATAAGTCATATTGCTTGGAACTGTAATCATCTTTTAGCGCCTGTTGCCACTAGCAAACAGATTCGTAGGAAGTTATCAGGTCGGCTTCATCGAAGGACGGTCTTCAATGGACTAAATATTCGCTTTGTGGCAGACCTTCCAGAAGTGCCGTGTCAGAATTCATCGACTTCACAGCCGCATATTATACAGTTGATCGAAAAGAGCTATGGATGATCATTGACGAGAAGGATAGAACCCAGTGCTGTGTGCGGATATCGGGTTCATTGGAATCCCACAGGAGGCTTTGTCAAGGTGATGGAATCTCTTGCCTGCTGCTCAACGTTGCTCTTGACAGTGTTGTGAGTCGAGCGGCGTTCAACAGATCCAGTCAATTGAACATTGTCGGCAGAACATTTCAGGCTGTGGCAGAACAGCACACCAGACTGAAGCGCGAAGCAGAGAAGATTGGGTTGAAGATAAATACAGCAACTGTTCGCTAGCTGGGTGCTGTTTAACTGGGCTACTTTTTAACTGGGCGTTCGCTAACTGGGCTATGGCCCATTTAAAAAGCAAACGAACTTCAAAAATCAGCATTTGACATTTTGTTGTCAAAATCGGCAAGGGGCATGTAAAAGGCAAATAAGCTTCGAGGAGGAGTGAAAAATTATTAAATTGCACGAAAGTGAGTCGTAATACCATACAAACTGAGTCAAATATTTTGCACAATGGGGTGCACAATAAGCTACATCACAATAACGTATAAAGCATAAAAACATTATTGAATTTATGTATTGTGCAATGAAATATCCCAACCGAAATCTGATCGAAAGCCCCCTCGAAATTTATTTACATTTGAAATGTCAGCCCAGTTATTGAGCAGCATCCGCAAACTGGGCTGTGCACTTAGCCCAGTTAGCGAACGGTTGCTGTACGTCCAAAACGAAGTACCTGCTGGCATGCGGAACCTAGCACTACAAGGCCGCCTAGGCTACAGCGTAACTATTGACGGAGATGATTGTGAGGAAGTCGACGAATTTGTCTATCCCGGCTCCCTTGTTACTAAACGCTTATCAGACCGGTTGTTCTCTACAGGCATGAGGCGTGGACAATGCTTGAGTTGGACTTGCGAGCTTTCGGAGTTTTTGAGCGACGAGTTTTAAAAACCATCTTTGGCGGAGTTCAGGAGGACGGGTTCTGGAGACGGAGGAGTCGCCCAACTCGCTGTATTCGTAAGATGGTCTAATCTGGACGCATACGCTGGGCAGGACATGTTGCGACATTGCCACACGGAAAAAAAATCCGTGCCCAGATCTGTGAACTGCAGCCATGAATTCGAGAACAAGCAATAATACACCGTGAATTGAATCACGTAATCATGAACTAAATCACGTTCAAAGGTAAAAATCCTAAAAACGTGAACTAGTTCACGGTCCATTTTCATTTTCAGGAACGCTTTTGTTTCTATGCAGGCAGTTATCCTGTAAAAATGATTTGCGATGGATGGCCCAAGACGACGAGAGGCACAACGAGCAAGATGGTGAGACCTAGTGAAGCAAGATCTAGGGATTGGAGAGGAGCAGTCACGAACCGAGATCATTGGAGGAATATTATGAATATTCAGGTTATGTTATAAATAACGTTATGCCAAGAAAATATGTATCATTTTGCGGATGTATGCCTCTCCGATTTTCTTCGGCAATAAAATCCATTCGACGAATAATTCTTCGATGAAACTCACCTGGGGAATTAATAAAGGTTTCAAATATTTAGTATATTAGTTCTCAGCACTTTAATACGTGGATATACGTTCAATTTGAAAATCAAGTTCTTCATATAAGTCTCGATTTTGTCTATGAACTTCAACAGTTTTTCTTTCAAAAATATCCTAAGTGCATAACATTTATTAACTCCCGGTTCCTCGGAAAAGTCAGGTAACAATTACCATTCAAAGAACCTCAGAGACTAATTATTTTTCCAAAGTTGGAAAAGTTCATCAAAGTTTCGCTTGACTCATGAACTTACTCCATGGTGAGCATTTTGGTATTTTGGTTGGTTTCCAACGCTGCTTAGCCAAATGACATTTTCATTTTCGATAACACGTTTGCAATCTATGTCTTCTCAGCTAGTTGTTTTCATAGTCCAGCTAACAATTCAATACATAATTTACAACTCCTTACTGTTTGAATATTCTACATGGGTCCCACTTGTTTGTCCAAATTTTAATTTTATTTTTTTATTTATTCCTTTATTATCGAGATTTTCAGCCCTGGGCTGGTTCATATCCTGTCGTAGTCACTCAAATACCTTTTGGGTATTTTCGTAACTTGTCCGGGGGTGAGATTCGAACTCGTGACTTTGGCGTGGGAGGTATGGATGTTAACCACTACGCCGGTGTCGCCCCCCCAAATTTTAATTATTTCAAAGTTTTTTAATCAAAATCGATTAACATTGGTAGAAACGTCACCTTGCTCTAAAACAAACCACCCGAACCACCTACTAAGCACTCGATACGTTCAGAAATACAGGCTTTAAGTACAGACACACCAAACGGTAAGAAGTGAATATCTTATGACGAAATACACACAATTTCTTAAAAACAAAACCGTTGACTAAGAGATTCAAACTACTGTACTAACCTCACCAATTGAAAATCACGTTACCGTTCGAGTAGCTGATTTCGTAAGCAAACCATCACCAAGCGATATTGAATCCCAACTTCCTTGGTACTCTGAAACATGTTTCTAACCACAACTAAAACTATCAACGGCAAATAGAGTACGCTTGAAAGGCGGAAAGTTAATAATATACACCACATACCACATTATTTATAGAACGCGCGATATCAGAGGCAAATATTGATTCAGAAAAGAGAACCCAATAAAGATGAAGAGACGGAGGCAAAATTGATCTTAACTAAATAAATGAACTGTATTTATACATATTAATTCTAGTAAGGTTCGGGTTTAGTTCCAGCGCACTGGTTGAAGCTGACTTTGTTAAAATTCTATACAAATACACAACTCGATGAAAATTCTCGACAACAGAAAAGCATTATCGCTAAGAAAATCTAGGACAAGTATTATTACCAAGTGTTATTTTAGTATTCCCGTGCTAATGGAAAGCTAGATGTTGTAAATAGTGACCTGATCTTACTTTGATGCCGCCACCGAACGGAGCTGTAGAATTTTTAATTTAGACCTTCGCAATAATCGTTGTTGCCAATTCAGCGACTGTCAGCGGCTGTCTGAATTGACAATATTGAAACCAAACGTAAAAATAAAGCAGTATTTATCTTCGTTACCTTCGAGGGAATCGTTTGACATTCGTTAGATAATCAGTTAAGAACTCACCGACACGCAGCATGATTTGCAAAACAGAAGCGAAACTAACCAATAAAAATGTAATTTCACCCCCACCCCTAGGCGTTACTACATAAATGTGATTTTGAAACAAAACAAAACTAAACACTCACATTAACCCCATTGATATCCAAACTCGATTGGAGTAAACCCAGCCATAGGTATATTTATTAGCGTGACAAATAAATGAACGACCTTGTTGATATTCGACATAAAAAAAAACTTGGATTTCATCATCAACTGAGAAACAATGGTCGGAGCTGTACTACCAAAAATCCTTGAATAAGAAGAAAAATGTAAAACGCAAATCTCAACAAACTATCCGGTTAAAAAAAACAATGCTTAAACATATTTTTGTTCCAGTTAAGTTCGACTTTACTACTTTACCAATTTTGTGTTTATGGCAAATCGACACAGTTGAAAAAAAAAACAAACAAAAAAAAAAACCCATGAGGTTGAATCCGACAAAACAAAAGTATAATGCAAATAAGACAGAGAGAAACCAAAACCAAATAAATTATGTTAATAATAAAAGTACTTTAGGAAAAATGTAACCGATCGCCTTTCTTCGCAGTAGAGAAATCCTTGACTCCTATTTTTGTTTGTAAAATCTTTTATTGTGATTAGTTAACAAGTCATGTAAAATCTTGTATGTTTTCTAAGGTTTTCGAATATGTACGTAACTAAAGAGTTTTGCAACTTGTTGAACCACATTGTGCCTACACACTCATTTTTTTTTCGCTGGAAATCAGCAAAATTTTGCTGGATTTTGCCGAGTTGTAAGACCAGCAATGTATCCAGCAAAATAAATGTTACTGTTATTCCAGCAAAAATCAATTTCATAAAACTGACAGCACCTCTCTGTAACTTCAGCAAACTTGCTTTTAATTGGGGGAAGTTTCCAAAAACCCACACCCCCATTTATTTTTTGTGTTTGGGGGAGTTTTTTTTGGGGGGCTCGTGAGGAAATTTTTTTTGTTGGTTTTAATTTTTTAAAAAATAACAAAAATTTTTTTTAGGGGGGGTTTTGGGTGTTAAAAAATATTTTTTTTTTTTTTTTTTTGTTTTTAAAATTCTTTTTTTTGGGGTTTTTTTTTTTTTGGGGGGGTTGGAAAAAAAAGGGTTTTTCGGCAGTCGAGTAGGTCGCACGCATTTTCAATTCCGTCCGTACAATTTTAACGCGGGTTCTAGCTGTTTATTTGTTTCTTCTACCGTGCATAAACATCGTCGCGTAAGCCATTTTTTTTTGTCGTCTCCAGTAGTGAACCAAGTCTTGCGCGCGTAAAAATGCCGTGTGTAGTAAATAACTGTGTCAGTGAGGATGACCGACTAATCTTCCATTGCTATGGAGCTTGCGGAAAAGAATTCCACGCAGCCTGTGCTGGAACTAGGAGAAATTACGAACAACACATTCGTGCGTTCATGTTGCCGCTGTGCGACGGCTGCCAAAAAGAGTTCACGAGTTTAATTGAACTCAGAAAACTACTTCAACGCCAGCGCACTTTGTCTGGCGACATCGAGGCTGCAAATGATAAAATTTGCGCTTTCATCAATAGCTTCAATGTACGGGAAGCTTTTGATAGCCTCGAAACTAACTTGACCGAGCTGAGGGGCGAGCTAAAGACAAACGACGGCACCGTGGCACAATTATTTAACGATGTGTCATCGGTTTTACGCGACAAATGTAACCCGGACACATTTGATTCAAGTGTACAACGGGCTTGTGCAACGCTCGCCAGCAAAATTACGCTCGATGTTGAACATGGCTTTTCAAAACTGGAAGACCAAATCAAGGCGATGCATGTAAGCCTTATTGAAGTTGCTGCAAAAGAAGTTCCTAGTTTTCCTGCTTCTGAAATCATAGAAGAAATGAAACATTTGTCGAGTATTGTTTCTGATTTGCAGCCTCCAGCAACGAATACTTTGAGTGATGAAATCACTCTTGCTGATGAGTTGGCCGAAGATCTAGCATTTGCTAGATCCCAGCACGATGAGCTCTTAGAAGAAAGTTCTGGCTGGCGACTACTGGGTAATAAAAAAGTGTGGAGAGCAGATTGGGCAGATTATGATTTACGTAAACTTCATCGTCGACAACAGGAAAAAGCTGCTCATAAATCCCGAAACCGTCGGAAGCGTAGGAAGCGTGATTACAATATAAATGGATACCACCTCAACCACATTAACAAAACCAATAACGACAACAATCAGAACATCCTTCCGTCATGCAGTTATGTCAATAACTACAACAACAACAACCACAACATCAACAACAACGGCTATAACAACAAAAACAACAACAACAACAACAACAACAACAACAACAACAACAACAACAACAACAACAACAACAACAACAACAACAACAACAACAACAACAACAACAACAACAACAACAACAACAACAACAACAATAACACCAACAACCATAGAAGTCATCAAACAGTTACTAGCTTTCTACCACCCGATAAGGAGTTACTTGCAGCTGCAAAGGCGGCTTTCTCTCAACCTCAGATTGACCAGCGTGGCATCAGGTTTCAACGTGGCGAAACACTGAATCCATACCCGGTGGATCATCAATTCCCGCAAACAAAACCAACTTCTACTCCCGATTGGATACTCAGCCCCGCCCTGCGAAGCTCTTTTTCGCAGCATTGTACGTCCTGTTCCTGTGAGCGTCCGTGTTTTCGCTCGACCTGACGCACTCTACAGAGGTAGACTATGACGAACCGGATGTGACTGGTAATGTATCTATAGTTTTAAACGATGACGTGCTTCCATCAATTCCCTCAGAATCACCTTCTACTGAAATTCTGGTGTATTGTCAGAATTTCAATCGCATGAAAAGTGCATCAAAAATGAATGTTATACATAAAAATATTTTGTGTTCCAATTTTTCGGTTATCTTGGGTACCGAAACAAGCTGGAATGATAGCATACAAAGTGAAGAAATTTTTGGCAGTGATTATAATGTTTTTAGAGATGACCGGGACTTACTTTTAACGCACAGAAAGTCTGGTGGAGGAGTTCTCATAGCAGTTTCTTCAAATTTTAGCTCGGAACTTCTGGTTTCATCAAAATTTAAAGAATTTGAGCATGTATGGGTGAAAACACATATTGCTGGTGAAACTCACATTTTCGCAACAGTGTATTTTCCACCAGACCAAGCTTGTAAGTCAACATACGAAATCTTTTTTCAAACAGCTGAAGAAATTGTAACTCAATTTCCCCCTGAATATAAAATTCATATATATGGCGATTTCAATCAGCGCAATGCAGATTTTATTCCTGACTCAGTAAATGAGAGTATTTTACTTCCTGTCGTTGGTGATAATGAAACGTTACAATTTATTTTTGAAAAACTTGCATTTTTAGGGCTTTACCAAATTAACCACGTGAAAAACCAGCAAAATTGCTACTTAGATTTTTTATTAACAAATACACATGAAGATTTCTGCGTGAGTGAATCTCTTTACCCCTTATGGAAAAATGAAGCGTTTCACACGGCAATCGAGTTTTCTGTGTTTGTGCATAGAATACATAATCCCAATGAATGTGTTTACGAGAATGTCTTTGATTACAACAAAGCAAACTATTACAATATTAAGCATAAATTGAGTAGGGCCAACTGGCAACAGGTCTTAAAAAGTCAGAAAAATGTTGAAAGTGCAGTAGAAATATTTTATAAAATGTTACTGGCAACAATTCAGGAAGAAGTTCCTCTGACGAGAAGACGACGAAACTATGCTTCTAAAAATCCCATTTGGTTTAACAAGCAAATTACTAATTTGAAGAATCGGAAACAAAAGGCTCACAAAATTTACAAAAATTACAATAATCAAGCTAATTTGGAAAAGTATTTGAATATCTGTGACCAACTTAATTTAGCTATTTCCTCTGCACTATCTGAGTATAACTCAAAAACTGAAAATGAGATTAAGTCATGTCCGAAAAATTTCTTCAGTTACGTTAAAACCAAGGTTAAATCGTGCAACTTTCCAACAACTATGACTTTGGACGAAAAAGTAGGAGATAACTCAGAAGATATTTGTAATCTATTTGCAACATATTTTCAAGAGACCTACACAACATTTAAGGACAATGATCGCGATTTTGAATATTTCTCATACTTTCCTGACTATCCAGGTAATATTGGTGTCAGTAACATTGTTGTACAAGACATTCTCTCAGGTCTAAAACAATTAGACGCTAATAAAGGCGCAGGACCTGATGGAATTCCACCAGCATTCATAAAAAACCTAGCAACTGAACTCACAACTCCTCTTTTCTGGCTGTTCAATATGTCACTGGATGGTGGTGAATTTCCGAAAGAATGGAAAAAGTCTTTCCTAATACCAATTTATAAATCTGGCAAAAAATCCGATATTCGAAATTATCGTGGCATTGCCATAATATCATGCATTCCAAAACTTTTCGAATCGATCATAAACAAAAATGTTTTTAGCCAAATTAAAAATAGAATTACTAACGCACAACATGGCTTTTTCAAAGGCCGCTCAGCTGCTACGAATTTACTAGAATTCGTCAATTATTCATTAAATGCAATGGATAAAGGTAATCACGTAATGGCTCTTTACACCGACTTCAGTAAAGCGTTTGATAGACTAGACATTCCAATGTTGATTTTCAAGCTTGAAAAAAGGGGAATTGGGGTGAGAGTGCTAAATTGGAAAAAATTGTTTTTAAGTGAGTGTGGGAAAATTGAAAAATTCAAATAAAAAAAGTAAACCAAATTAAGTCGGGGGGGGTTCCTCAAGGCTCACACTTAGGACCTCTTCTTTTTATTCTATACATTAATGACATATCTCTTATCTTAAAAGATCTCAATGTTCTTATACCTTGTGATCAAAAAGTTCCGGTAATTTTCAATTTAAAAAGGCCGCCTTTTTTTTTCGGTAAATTTTTTTTGGGGTAGGAGGGAACATAAGTTTTGTTTCTGTCAAAGTGTGAGAGCAAATTATCCATTAGTTTTGTTTTGACAACTGCTTTTGTTAGTCGAAAAATAGACGCTCGGCGATTTTTACCATGGATAAAAAATTGGAACAACGCGTTTGTGTGAAATTTTGTGTTGCAAACGGATTTTCTGCAGCGGAAACGCTCAGAATGTTGCAAAAAGCCTTTGGTGAGGACTCTATGTCACAAAATCGTACATTTGTTTGGCACAAAGACTTTAAAGAAGGCCGTGAAAGCGTGAGTGACATGCCGCGTTCTGGACGACCATCGACCTCAACTACCGATGAAAACATCGCTTCCGTGAAGAATTTAGTTATGGAAAACCGCTCAATTAGCATTCGGGAGATAGCTGCACTCCTTGATATCTCATTTGGATCGACCGAACACATTTTGACGGAAATTCTGGGCATGAAACGCATTGAAGCACGACTTGTTCCAAAAGAGCTGAATTTTTTGCAAAAACAGCATCGAGTTGAGGTCGCTAAACAGATGATTGCGAACGCAGATAGCGATCCCACATTCATGGAACGCATCATAACTGGTGATGAAACGTGGGTATATGAATTTGATATGCTCACAAGTCAACAATCGTCCGAATGGCGCGCCGAAGATGAGCCGAAACCAAAAAAATCACGACAAAGTCGCTCCAAAATTAAAGTTTTACTGACCGTTTTCTTTGATTTTCGCGGTGTCGTCCATTCTGAATTCCTTCCAGAAGGTCGAACGGTTAACAAAGAGTATTATTTACAAGTTATGAGACGTTTGCGTGAGGCAATTCGAAAGAAGAGGCCAGAATTGTGGCGCAATAATTCGTGGATTTTACACCACGATAACGCTCCATCACACACCGCGCTCACTATTTGTGAATTTTTGGCCAAGAACTCCACCAATACCATCAAACAAGCACCATATTCACCAGACCTTGCCCCGTGCGACTTCTTTCTCTTCCCAAAACTGAAAATTCCGCTCAGAGGTAGGCGTTTTGAATCGATTGATGCGATAAAAAAGAATTCGCTGGAAGAACAGAAAGCCATACATTCATCGGCCTATAAAAAATGTATGGATGATTGGATAAAGCGCTGGCATATGTGTGTTGCCTCTAATGGCGAGTACTTTAAAGGCGATAATAAAGATATCAATTAAAAATTGAAATAAATGCGTTTTTTTTTCAAATTACCGGAACTTTTTGATCACAAGGTATATGCTGATGACATAAAATTGTACCTAGAAATTAAGAACGATAATGAAACTATTGTATTTCGCAATGAGATACAAGTTTTTCATACATGGTGCTGTAAAAGTCTATTGAAACTAAATGTTAAAAAATGTAATCTCATATCGTGTAGAAAAAAACATAGCGCGCCAAATGTTGTATTTTTTTTAGGAGAAAAAATAGTAAAAAAAAGCGAAAAAAAAAGAGATTTAGGTATTATTCTAGACTCAAAAATGTCGGTTGTGGAATAATATAACACATAGTTCATAAAGCAGGCAATATGCTTAATTTTATAAAACGTTTCGGATACCACTTTTTAGATCCATATACAATAAAAACGCTTTATGTTGCTTATGTGCGGTCAATATTAGAATATTGTAGTATTGTTTGGTCCCCTTATATGAAAAAACATGAAGAACGAATAGAGTCAATCCAAAAACAGTTCTTATTATATGCACTGCGAAAGCTAGGATGGACAACATTACCTCTCCCAGCATATGAAGCACGTTGTATGCTGATCAATATTGAAACTTTGAAAGAACGTCGAGATTATGCAAAGGTATTGTTTGTTAATGATTTGGTATCACAACGTATTGACTCAACTGATCTTTTGTCAAAGCTAAATTTATATGCCCCCACTAGACAATTACGTAATCGTGACCTATTCGCAGTAGATCGTCATCGTACAAATTATGCTAAATTTGGACCGCTGAACCGCATGATGATTGTATATAATCAGCATTGTGAAATGATTGACTTTAATACAGCTAGGACAAAATTGAGCCGAGCACTGCACGAAAAACGGCCACAATACGAGCACAGACACGAGAAAGTGATTCTTCAGCATGACAACACTCGACCTCACGTTGCGAAACCCGTGAAAACCTACTTGGAAACGCTCAAATGGGAAGTCCTACCCCACCCGCCATATTCTCCTGATATTGCACCGTCCGATTATTACTCGTTCCGTTCGATGGCACATGGTCTCACTGGTCAGCAATTTCACTCATATGATGACATCTCAAAATGGCTTGATTCTTGGATAGCATGAAAAGACGAACAGTTCTATCGAAATGGTATTCACGTTCTATCAGAAAGATGGGAAAAAGTCGTAGCTAGTGATGGGCAATACTTTGAAATTTCGTTTGTAACCTTTGTTTTCCAAATAAAGTTCCTTTTTCACCAAAAAAACAGCGAGAACTTAGTTGCGCACCTAATAAAATCTCATTTTGCATTGCACAATCTTGGCAAATGGCGTCTACGAGCAAACCAAATACACCACCGACTAAAATAATCATGACCCCATTCTTAATTCACGTATTTCTATGATATTTATCTATGCAGACATCTTTAAGATATCTGGACAATACCAAAAATAGTACTTTAAAAGCGGGTTTTCTTTGTTTACGTATACCTGATTGACTTAGATTCTAAAAATCTGCAATATAACAAAATAAAATTTTTTTTAATTTTAAATTAAATTAATTTTTTTTAAAAAAGGGATTAAATACACTCACAAAAATCGACACGTTGTTTTCACGTGAAATTTCACGTAACTTCCACCTGAACACGTAACCAAATCTTCTTCAGTAAAATCAGGTGAACATTACGTGTCCAGTGAATTGTACGTGAAAAATCACGTAAAATGTATGTGATTCTCACGTAGAATGTGAATTTACGCGGATATCACGTAGCTTTTACGTGAATTCCACGTGTTTTTTACTGGTTTTGGCAGTGGACGAAAATTACGTGCGTTTCACGTGGAAGTAACGTGTCGATTTTTTTGAGTGTACCTTACTGAAAAGAGGACGCCTGACTGGCCATTAAAAGAAAAACAAAAATTCCCTACCCCCTTTCAAAAAAATGTTTCAATCGGTTGAAAAAAAGATTTTTTTGTTTCGTGTGTTCGTCTGTTTTTTTTTTTTGGTTTGTTTGTTTTTTTTTTATTTTTTGTTTTTTTTATATTAAAAAAAAAAAAAAAAAAATATAATTTTATTAAATAAAAAAAAAAAAAATTATTTTTTTTTTTTTTTAAAAACATACCTTTTTTTTCTTTTCTTTTGTATGTAAAAAAAAAAAAATCTTTATATAAATCTATTTATATATATAATTTAATTTATTTTTTTTATTTTTTATAGAAAAAAAACAAATTAAAAAAAAATAAAATAAAAAAGAGAGGGTTTGTGTGGGTTGTTTTTTTGTGTGAGGAGAAGATAAATAAATTATATTTTTTAAAAATAAATTCATCAATTATTTTATCGTTTTTTGGTTGTTTCTTGATAAAGTTTATTTTTATTGTCAGTATAGGCATTTCATTTGAAGCTTTATTCGTTGAACTTAGTACAAAACAACATAGTTAATATTCAACAATTTTATAATGGTTATTTTTGTATATGATCAATCGATTATTCCATGTTCAAAACATTAGAACCCTTGCTTTTCAGATATTGTTTATTGGATTCTAACGCTCACACAGAGGTATTATTTATTAAATTTTAATTTAAATAAGCCATTTGAAATATAAACAATCAAGTACTGATGCATTGAAAATTTTACCATCACCAAAATTTTACTATGTGATTAATACATTAGGTTATAGTTGTGAAAATGGCAAAAATTATGATGTTTAAATTGTGTCTACGGTTTTTTTTTTGTGAAATCATTGATTTTGATTCTATGTAAACAGTTGACATATTTAATTTAACAACATAACAGCTTATTTTAACTACGCACTACTATTTATTCTAATTTTTTAGGACATTTTGAGTGATTCTTGTTCAAATGTTTATAAGCCACTACCATATAAATCATAGCTTATAGATGTTGAATAATGAGCACTTTAAGCCATTTGCTTTGGACTAAAATATTTACCTGCACTTAGTAATTCAGAAAAAGCACCAAAAAAGGATAGAAGTGCCACTAAATTATTAAGGCCTGTGCCAACAAATAATGTGTGATCAGCATTAAAAATTAAGGAATGAGCAATAATAGATGAGAAATGATCTTTGGATAATCTAATTGTGACCGGTAAATCTGTCAAATAAAGCAATAGCTATTAGTATATGTGCAAATAAATATGGCTTGATTTCTGCCAAATGATGTTTTTTTAGCACTAAACTACTCGCATATGTCTTCGATTTTTATTTGATTTTCCCATAAAAATAGTAAAATGAGCAATAAATAACTGAATAACCACAATACAAAAACTCAAATGTCCTTTATATCATTGTAATATCATTGTCAATTGCGCATTATTGAATATTCTTGCTCATTTTACCGCTTCCATTTGAATTTTTTAAATTTTTCCTTAAGCACATCACAACTTTTTATGGCTCATTCCCAATTTTTTGCCTGGATTTATTTTCTGCTCTCTGGAACCCATTCAGTTTTCAAATGGTGTTTTTGATTATTTCATGGGAAAGTTTTTACGATATCAAATTATTTTTGAATTTAAAGATGGGTAACTGTATCTAATAGCTAGGATATTTGAGTTTTTTTAATTGTGGTTATTCAGTTATTTATTGCTCATTTTACTATTTTTATGGGAAAATCAAATAAAAATCGAAGACATATGCGAGTAGTTTAGTGCTCAAATAACATCATATGGCGGAAATCAAGCCATATTTATTTGCACATATACTAATAGCTATTGCTTTATTTGACAGATTCACCGGTCAAAATTAGATTATCCAAAGATCATTTCTCATCTATCATTGCTCATTCCTAAATTTTTAATGCTGATCACACATTATTTGTTGGCACAGGCCTTAATAATTTAGTGGCACTTTTTTCATTTTTTATTGCTCAAATCTTTCTTTTAATTGATGATTAATTATGCTGCCATTTGCTTTGTTAGGTCAATAAAATAACAACAAACTCTAGAAATCAACCCTTACCGAGTCTGATCGGATTATTTATTGATTATTTTTATACATATCAAAACACATGTGGGCGGTAGTGTGCATTTCATATGCATATTTTTCAATCGTCAACAATGTTTTGCTAATGTGCAATTGAACGTTGCAAGAACGTAACATTATTTGATGACTTTATGTTGCGTTCTAATTACGTTGCGCATGTATCAGAATGCTTCATTTTAACGAGAACAGAACTTATTTGTTATGTTGCACTGTAGGTCAAAATTACTTTATAAAAAAAAACACAACGGGGAAAAAATTGGAAAAGGAAGTTTTGAAAAAATATAAAGGGGGAAGTTAAAAAAAAAAAAAAGGGGTCGGGTTTCAATTTTTTGTTTTGGTGTGTTGAGGACTGGGAAAAAAAAAATAATTAATTTTTTTTTTGTGATAGAAAAAAATTATGTAAATTTTGTTGGAAAAGAAAAAGGAAAAGAAAAAAAATTGGAGAAAAAAGGTGGGGGGGGGAGGGGGGAAAAAGGGAAAATGGGGGGGGGAAAACAAGGAAGAGAAAAGATATCCCGCGGAGTGAAAGCACAGAAAAAAATTCTTAAAATTAATCTGAGCATAATTTGAATTTTCATGTAAAAACGAAACGTGTAATCTCATTGCACATGGAAAACTATGCTAAATAACATGCACATAAATTGAATGCTATTCATCACGTTAAATTATATGTTCGATTTGCTATTATCAATAACTTTATCGGAAAGTCACACTTGGCATCTACCATTCAGCTGAGTCAAACAAAAATTTACACGACTTCGTTTAATATAGGCCTAACGCAAGAGCGGCTCAACGTCAGCCATATTTGTCTTCGCGTTTGTCGAGTGCGGTCGTCAATAATGGATTAGGGAAAATCTACGGATTGTTACAAAGTTTATACGAGTATGTTAGCTTTAGTCAGCATAGAAAGTGTATTCGTTCAAGGTAAGAACTTGTTGATGTGAATATGATAATCAAAATGTATAAACACTTATCATTTTAGGATTAAAATATTTCAACAACAATTGCAATACCTGGCAAGAAATTGTTTCGAAATATTTAATAACCTGGCATTGAGTGCATTTAATCGAGAGTTGCTCGTGTTGCTGGTTCCTGGAGGGATCATGATGCAGCAATTTACAATGCTGCTATGAATCTTCTTTTGTTGAAAAAAAAATTAAATAACAGTTTCTTGATACCAAAATTGTTAATCTAATAACACTTTCTTGTAGGGGTAAGACGATCCGTTCTGATGAGTGATAAAATGTGTAGGAATTCTAAGCTGATATTGGAAGTCAGCCACAAGTATATGAGGAAGGTACGTAATATTTTTAAAATAATCTTAGTGATATTGATGTTTGTAAGCTGCTGTTAAAAATCAAGTTACAAAGCAGAGAAGAATCGATCTAATAATCTTTACATTTTCTTACATATGTTAAGCCTAAGCTGCACCTATACATTCTTTAGGATGCATGTGCGTAAGAGAACAGTGTTCCGAGTTTGAAAGGTACTCAGACTTTGAAACTTCCGCTTTGGGTAACTTGGGCTATGTCGAAATTCTAAAAAAATAATTACTGCAAAAGCAAAATTCTAATCAGCTTTTTTGCCCAATTGCTTAACTCCATGTTTAACAAGAAAAAAATCGGCTGTGTTATGAAACCAAATTTGGCATTTGGCATGTTGAGGTTTTTGGAGGCAAGAAATGTTTCTATGCCAGTTCAATACCCCTCCACATTTTGAAGGGGGGGGGGCCATACAAATAAAAAGCAAATGTCTGCATAACTCGAGAACTAATCAAGTAAATGAAACCCCGAGAACTAATCAAGCAAATTGAATCAAATTGGGCATGTGGGGGGTTTTGAAGGCAATGATTGTATGGTGGTTTGAGAAACCACCCCCTCTGGAAGGGAGGCTCCCATACAAATGAAACACAAATTTCTTCCAAAAATGAGAATAGTCCAGGTTACTTAAACACAAAACGTGTATTTCTCGGGTAAGAAGCATGTTTTGATAGAAGTTTGAACCCCTGCTTATTCAAGAAAAAAAAATCATTTCGAAAAAAAATACCATAAACGTTCCAGTTATACTAAATTTTCTTTCATTTAGTTGCAAGGGTAGCAGCGCACGCACCGGGTTCAGCTAGTGAATTATAAAATAAACATTAAATTTTCACTTGTTTTGACAGCTAAAACTTTTTCGAATAAACCAATAAGTCGATCGCAAAATATACCGACATGTAGGTCAATTAATACACCGACAATTAATAAAAAGATGTTTTGAACATTCAATTATGAATATGGTTAACATGGTTAATATGACTGGTAATATGAGTCAGATCAACTAAATTTTTTGCATGTAAGAAACATGCATATTATTTTGATCAAACCGGAATTTTAGGCTGATTTATATACACACAAAATATTAGTACATAGTTGTTTCATTATGACAGCTTTGAAAATGAATATAACTTTTTTGCCTTTTTCACACTACAGACTTAACACATGTTATAACGTTTATCAAATAATTTCAACAAAAAAATCGTCATCAAGATAGACTTATAACATGTAATAAGCTCAGTCTGGCCAGTGTTTTAGATGGTTTAACCAGCGGGACCATAATTAAATTAGGTCGTTTGACATAAAACAATTTAGCTAATGGTACTTATGTTCAAGTGACCGTTTTGTATAATGAGATCATTTAGCATAATAGACATTAGGCAAGATCTTCGTAAACACAAAAAAGTGGGTCATTTGGCATACAATCACATTTTTCTATTGTAGTTTTTTGTTATATTCTTTATAATAGGTGGGCGGGTAAATGCCGCAGGTAAAAACGCAATGACAGCGGAAACGGAACGGTAATGGCAAGTTTGACAGTTGTTGCAAATTACTTCGATATTTCCAATTGGAATCCGATTGTTTCTAACAAGTTTTATATCCGACATGCAGGGTAACTCGGAATGGACATTTCTACTGCCGTTGCCGTTCTGATTCCACCTTCATTGCGTTCGGTTCTTTACTGATGGGTCAGAGTTGGCAGAATGATGAAAACAAAACAAAATTAAAACAAATATTATGATTCAAACTACATTGTTAGTTAACTTTTCATAAAACAACATTTTAATTTCGCCGTCGCTTTGGTAGCATCCAGTGACGCTTGAAAACAAAAACCAAAAGATCCATTCAAACTGACAAACGTGTTCAGTAGAACAATGTTAATAAACCTGACGTCTTAACGGAGTAAAGCGTGTAAAGTTTTAGATTCAAATATTCACCACCATTTTCTTCATTCATAAGTAAGCTTATCAAAAAACAATTATGATACTAACAAACATACAAATAAACAAACATATTCATACAAAACACAACGGAAAATACTTATTTGATATTTGGAATGATTTTTTGAGGAATTAAAAAGAAAGTAAACTGGATCTTCATTACTTTCCCACATTGTTTTGCAGAGGGTGACATTTTACGGACGTATTGTTAACTACCAGCAATATTGACTAAAAAATTCTTCTGAATAAGATAGTACTTGCCTGAGCCAATTAAAATTGAAGTTTTCATAGGAATAATAATAACAAAGTTAACGTTCTCATAAATGCGTAAATGATTCTTGCTATGTAAATTTCACTTTCAGTATATCTTACCTAACTTCTCCTTCCGGGAATCGAATTCAGCCACATCCGGCATGGTGTTGGTTTGTAGTTGCACCTTTACCGACTACTCAGATTTGTGTACAGTCCGTTCAAATTAACCAAAACATCTATGACAAACTGGTACATAGATTGATGCAAAAATCTCAAAATCTAACGAGAAATGATTGATTATTAACGGTCAAGTCCTGACCACATCTTATGACGATCTCAGTTTTCATACGCATAAAGTAAGATAACCAACATAATATGGACCCTGTGCTACTCTACTTTGTTTTGGATACTTACGGCAAAATCAAATGGATGTGTTTTTTTCCTCCAATCCATCAATAAAGATAAGCAGTAAAGATCAATGTGAGCATCCACATCTGCAAATATTACTCAATTTACTTTTTATTTGTCGCATTTTGCAAAAATTTTAGCTGCGGCTCATTTTGAGTAGGTCTGAACGAGAGTGCATTGAAGAGTCGGCATATTATCCGTCGGTATTCGGTTTCATTCGAATTCATGTCAAACGATTGTTATTCTTCAGCTACAACTGCTTTTCAATTTTCATTGTAAAATGATCAATAACGGCATCATATTGCAGTTGAGTAAGTGCAGGATTGAATACGGCATGCGTGTACATAAAAATCATAAGAAGAGCTGACCACTGCCATCGACCAGTATAGCGGCTATTTCGTTCATGATTTGTTAGTAATACGGCCCGGAATGCACTGATCCAATGAGCTAATTTACGGATTATGGATTTTGAATATCGTAAGGTACTGTAGGTTCATGGTAAGAGTACCATAATATCGATTTCACCTGGCCGATACTTGTTTGCGAAACCAACATATTCAGTGATTGAATCCAGGATCACACTGGACATAAAAATAAATTGCGATTTCTTATAGAGCCTCTTCAATAAAGTAATGCCCAGTAATTTCCTAGCATGATTTGGATAAAGTTACAGTAATCAAGATGATAACAGCGACTATAGATTTGGATTGTTATTGTCGTGGCACTTGAGACCCGGATAAGTAACCTTACGTTGGACAAAGTGATCAGATGTGTTTTACAGTGCACTGTTTCCGACGTTTAGTTTAACGTTTATAATAAAAGAAAACTCAATTGTCGTGTGAGATTTTTTCCAGTTGTCACCTGGAATAAGAATGTCTACGGTCAGAAGTGTTTGTTATAGATATACAGATATACTCGCATAACTATAAACCATTCATAGATATTTTTAGATAAAGCAGGAATAAGGATGGATCAGACTTCTAAAGGCCTGAATACACACACGGCATAGTGATGCCTTCTTGGCGAAATTTGTCAGTACCTTCTTGATACCTTCATGTGGCCCTTCTAGCACGTACCGCCTTCCTGCCGTCTACACGGAAGGTACAATCACGCCGTGTTGAGCTCCGCCGTCTGCACGCCTTCTTGTTATCACGCCGTCCAATTTTTGGTTTGCGTTTACACGGAAGGTGGGCGTTGTCAATACAAGAAGGCATTCAGAAGGCGTGATCGACAAATGTCAGTTTCAGATGTTACTTTGTTTACTTTCTGGCAAGAGTGATTTCAAGCGATTCGATTTTTGTCTTCAATTAATCTGATTATTCGACAAAGACTTTTCATTAGGGCTTAGCTGCCAAACGTAAGCAATAGCTTTTTCCGCGAATTTCTCGTGATTGAAAACTCGCCCAATCAATCCACCACGGTCATTTTGAAGAGGAAAAGTTCACCTATCCGATAGAATTTGAATTGGCTTACATGAGTAGCCTTTATGCCACGAGAAATTTACGGAAGAAGCCGTAGTTTACGTTTGTCAGTTAGGCCATAATGAATAATCCTTGTGAAATGGAGAAGATTGATGTGTTCGATACAATACAATACAATACAATACAATAAAATAAAATAACATTAAAATCTATTTCCGACCATGAATCTTATTGTTCGGGAATCATATAAATGTAATATGCATATTGTCATTACAATAGATTTACTATTCACTCCATATGCAAGGCTTTTCAACAATTGTGAAACAATACAATTAACTGTAATTGACTCAAATTTGTTCGGAAAAAAATGATTTTTTCTATAGTTAAGATACATAACAACCCCCTTTTTCTATTGTCGATGTCTCAATTTACATTAGATTCAATTGTAGATACAATAACCCCTATTGTCATCTTATCGTTGTGAACAATACTATTAATTGTACATACTATAGATTCTATTGTATGGTTACAATACATTTAATTGTAAACCTATGAGAAATTTTTTTAGGGATAACCAGGGGGCATTCATTAAGGATTTCGCTGTAGCTCATATGGATTTCAGTATCAATGTGGTGAATATATGGTTTGGATGATTGCATCAACTTGTTCTTCCTAATATTCATAACTTCCTATAACTTCGTTATAGGAAACGAAGCGAGTGTTAAAGAGCAAGTTGATTTGTGCTACCATGCCTGTCGTGCCTTAGCATTGATCGATTTGTTTTGATGGGCCATATTTAGACAATTCAGATGTCCAAAATTGTCAAAATTATGTGAACTATGGTGCACCACTATGATATATAATGTTTCGGATACCGATGGCAGCATGATCGCTTCAGCAAGCGTTTTGCAGGCTTTTCATCTTCTGGGGTTGCCCGGATCTCGTCTCGCAATATCTCTGCCACAGTTTTGATTGTTTGCATTTTCACACAGAGACAAATTTGATAGTCAATTATACCATTATTGGGGGTTAGGATGACTATGGCAGTATAGTGATTCTGAACCGACTATGATCATGGTTAGAACCAGGGGGGTGCGACTCTATCTCAGATGCAGGATTTTTTTTTGCTTTGCTTTTGTGCGATGTGTGCACGCTTAGTAGATAGAAAGAAGATTTCAAAGATTTTGATGAAGATTTTAAAGATTTACTGCAAAAAGATGCAGCACGATGCAAGTTGATGGATTAAGATTCACAAGCTGAAACAAGATTTTTCAAAGATTGATTCGCTAGCGTGGGATTTTTCGATCATCTTGAATCTGGATTTAGATGTGTCGCACCCCCAGGTTAAAACGACCATTAAAAATAGTTGATTAAACATTTACCATAATGTCGGAATAGTCCTTGTTACCATGATCATAGTCAAGAATGCCATGAACGTTGTAAATTCGTTCATTTTCATGGTTATTGTAACCATTGCATGCAATAGTCATCTTGACCACGATTTAATTGTCGGTATAACGATAGAATTTTTCTCAGAGCAGATGATCGTCAACCAAGTTATTGAAATGATTGAAATCCATCTGAGACGAAAATTGCATAAAAATCAATAGTAAAAAAATACAAACAAAAACGTGGCTTTAAAAGTGTTCTACAACTCTCGCTTTGAAATAAACTTTCTAGTTTTTTTTTTTTTTGTAATTTTGTTAGTCATAAATTATACACAACGACATGTTGTGTATAATTTATGACTAACATGTACCGAAACATTAAAAATTCAATAACTCCGTAAACTTTGAGATTTGACCATATGCGTAGGACATTTTTTTTTCTTCAAATATCATCTCATATCGCCCATGAAAATATTTGCACTAAGGAACCGAACACCATGTATATTGCTCTACATCCACAACCATTTTTATAATAATTAATTAAAATGCATAATAAAATCCGATAAACACCAAAATCCTCTGTCA
Organism: Aedes koreicus; assembly: GCA_024533555.2. Taxonomy (NCBI): domain Eukaryota; kingdom Metazoa; phylum Arthropoda; class Insecta; order Diptera; family Culicidae; genus Aedes; species Aedes koreicus. The sequence continues at coordinate 52,157 of JAHHFK020000108.1, forward strand.
TAATTCAAACAATTTGACATAAGAAGGCATGAAGCGATTCAAGACGGCGTTGTCAGCACCTCCGGCAATAGAAGGCGTAAAAACGGCGTCAAAAAAATATTACGCCTTCTGAACGGTGTGATGCGTTTACACGGAAGGCGGTGTTGCGAGTCAGAGAAGGCGTGAAGTAACTACCTTCTTGGTTAGAAGGCGATGTAGGACGGTGAAGGATAGAAGGTATCCCAACGGAAGGTGCGATAACGCCTTCTATTTTGTATGAAGAAGGTGTATTCAGGCCTTAAGACTTTCTTTCTTTAAAATAAGGTGAAAGAAGAGAAAATAATCCTTTTAAGGTTTGTTTTGCCCGGTATGGGGAGTTTGGGGGATTTTGTGTGGTTTGTGGTTAAAAAAAAAGGGAAAAAAAAAAATCATTTTCGTGAATGGGGGGGGAGAAAATTTTCTTATATTGGTGTGTTTTTTTGGGCGTGGGAAATGGGATGTTTTAAAAAAATAAAAGGGGGGGGGAGCGTTTCAAAAACTCCCATGAAAAATAATCCAAGTACAATCTATAATCACTATACTAGTATTATAATCACTTATAACTTCGTTGATAACTTTACTATCTAAAATGACATCGAATCTCCGGCTCATTGCTCGTAAAATATTGGAAATGTCTACAACACTGTTGATTTATACTTATATTACATTTCTGATGACATTTTTATGATTTTCAATCTAACGTTATGGCGTGCATCATTTTGAAGTGTTCCATGATAAAACCTCCAAAAACCACAAGAGATGCAAGTACAAATGTAAGAGGCATGTTTCACTCTGAGATGGGGTAAACGAATACAAAAAAAACAGATGTATAAAAATTTTTTTTTTTTTTTTTAAATAAAGTTTATTTCTAACATTTCTGTTAATGTTTTTTTGCTTACAGGGCGAAGGAACTTAGGAGTTCTACGTAAAACCAGACTAAGGATCACAAGGACACCTCACAAATGCAAATATTAGAAATTGGTAGTTTCTAGGATTCCAATACCAACAAGGTCAGCAGTGCGTTGTGCAGAGGATGATTGACAGTTTGTTAAACTATGACTGTAAATAGAATCATAGAGAATGATGATGCAAGATCCGATGATATTAAGCATAGGTCAAATTTAAAGTTTGAAGAAAAAATAATAGATTTAGAAAAAGATTATAAAAGCTTAGCAGAATGTGTGTTAAAGAGAAACAAAAAACGCAAAACACTACGAACGGGTAAAACATGATGAATTGGTATAAATAAGGAAAATTGTAGCATTCCTGCAATATTATAAAGTTTATTAACAGGCATTAAAAAAAACAATTGTCTGCAAGTAATGAAAAAAGAAGCTAAATAAAATTAAGAAGATGGAGATAAAATTTACCTATTTATGTAGGTTCGTGATACCGTTCATAGCGTCTTCAAATGTGAAACGTACCATACTAAGGGACGGCAAGAAGACATAGCACTCACCTTTTTGTTTCGTGCAGCGTAACTGATGATTCAAATATTTTTAGTGGGAAATGTGGCAGTCGTATAGTTCATGTTCAAGCTTGATGATGGCAAACTACCGCTATCTGGCTATACGTTTATTAAAAAAGTAATGACCACCATTAGTGTCATCATGATTTTGATTAATAAATGCTAATGTAGTAAGTATTATACCTGTTTATTTGTGGTTTTAATTAAGTTAATTTTTGCCTAACTTGCTTCTGTTTTAATAAACAAAATGATTCACCATCAAAGTTTTGTGTTTCAATAATGTTGCTTTCAGCTGTTATTTCCACTATGTTTAATTATTCAATTTGCTGGAATTTTGCTTTCTGAATGCAATTCAACACGAATCGCAAAAATACACGTCTCATGAAACGAATTTTTCAATCTTGTAAATTTACTGCCCTGTGGAATATACTACGTGTAAAATTAATTCATCGTTTAAATTTGTGCAAATCATAACATTCCCTTTATGTGCATGATATCTAGTTTAATTTTGTTTGGATTTTTCAAACTGTGCACATCAGTCAAATCGCCCTACCGTCACAGTCAACATACCAACAGTTGCTCAACCCGAAGGCAATGAGAATGGCGAAACTCACGCCGACCACCATGCCGCTCTCAATGTTCAAAATTTAAAAGTTGCAAACTGTAGACAGGGATCTACAGATATGGAATCTTCCAATGTGACTCCATTTGATCCTGATCAGGATATGGACGACGTCAAACGGCATGTCATTGATATTTGCAATGTGGATTCATCTTTAGTGCAGGTGACCAAGCTAGTTCCCCGCGGAAAAACATACAGGATCTGTCGTTTGTCTCATTCAAAGTGACAGTATGCAAATCTGCCTCCACCGATTTGGGTGATTCTTGGTACTGGCCTGATGGTGTCACGGTTCGCATATTCGAAAAGAACAAAAAAAAATAAAAAACGGACTTGCTGCACGTCTTCCGAACCATTAGCACACAATACCGCTGCATTAATTCAACCAACGCTACTCATCCCAGGACGCATCGTATATGGCATTTCGGAAGCCCCCTATCCACCTGACACAGTCGCATTGATTCCCGAGCCCTCTAGAAATGCAGCAAGTCGTCCTGGCCCTGTGTTCAGTGCTGGAGACGGGGACTTTCAAATTGCCCTTCTAGGCAAGTACCCATTTAATAAGCGCATTCTCTGCACTGATGTTCTCTCGCCTTGCATCTCAAGCATGTCAAGCGCTACGCACCAATCAATATCGACGATCCCAGCCCTCCGACACAGTTGAGGTAATGCAGCCAGCGTTCTTCAGTCGTCCTGACCCTGTGTTCGGGCCGGGCAAAGGAGTCTTCTAGCTTGCCCTACCAGGCAAGTACCACTCGATGACGACCATCCTCTGAAAACATTTCAACTCTCAGCCGTACGCCATCACGGACGCAGTTTTGTACATCGCACAGCTCATCTATCAACTTTTTACCGCACCCGGAAGACACCTCTTCCAGCACATTGGAAACTCCTGAGCTCCCCATCACAGTCGAGTCCATCCAGCCTGCGCTCGATAGATCTTCCGATCAGAATAGCCTACTCCCTGATGCTGTTGAAACTCTGAGAAATCACAACATTTCGGCTGCCAGAAGTGACCGATTGTGGGTTTATTACCAGAACGTTAGGGGTTTACGAACAAAACTCGATGAAGTTTTCCTTGCTGTAAACGAATCGCATAACGATGTCATTGTTTTCACAGAAACGTGGTTAAATAAACAATTTTTTTCTCCACTACTGTTCGGCCAGTCATACACTGTCTTTAGGAATGACCGCAGTTCTCTGAACAGCAAATAAATCTCGAGGTGGTGCAGAGTTGATAGCTGTATCTACTAACCTGAATTGTTCTTTGGATCCTACGCCAGTCGATGTTTCAGCTCTGGGTCAAGATAAAATTACCCTACTGTTCAGTGAGTATAGGTATCAGTATCTTCCACCTGACCACAAGACCGACATGAATTACATAACCAACCACATCGACTCTGTTCCAGCTGTATCTTCATATTTCGGAATCAGCGATCACGCTCTTGGGGATTGTAATTATTCCGGGTTAGGTTTGACTAGTGATCCGTATAGCAAGAGAGGAGGTGAGTAGATTCTACGATTTGGTATCGGTGGTGTGTTTTTTTTTATAGGGGATCGCGGGGGGAATAAATGTGTGGGTGATGACAGCTGTGGGGCCGATGGGCTGGCTGCTTCCGTCTTCTTCTAGAGTTACATACCAGAACCAACCAAATACAACAACAACAACAGACCATTCGGACAACGACCACAGCAGATCGCAAAGTCAGCAGCAAGGCCACCGCAGCAAAACCAGCACATGGCAACACCGAGTCAGCATGTTTGTCAACGACCGATCGAATGCAGACTCATCAATTAAAAACGATAAAGAGGACTCCCGCACCTGGAACGCGGTCAGTAATTCTTCGTACGTAGTGTAGAACATTTTGTTTCGTTTTAATATTGTAATTAATTAAGTATTTCATGTGAATAAACAGTGAAAGTTGAAATCATAGTTTTTTAAAAAGCCTATCACGGCCACGATTCCATAATTCTAGTTTGGACGACCGAGGGCAATGACCATACCGCAATAATTGTTTTGGAATCACATATCTCTGCGCGATGTGGTTGGGGTTCCTCTGGGGGGTTCAAAGCAACGAAAGCAGGACGGGGGTTGGGGGGAGGAGGGGACGGGGGGGGGGGGGGCTCGTCGGGCGGGGGGGGGGGGGGGGGGGTGGGGGGGGGGGTGTGGAGGTGTGGTCGGGAGGCGGGGGGCGGGGGGGGGAGGGCGAGGTTAATTCCACTGTCCTTTTGCTAAGCAAATTTTCAATCGAGCTAGTCAGAGATACCGATTATACAATTGCCTTTTGTACCAACGCTACACTCTACGTACGCAAGATAGTTTAAGGAGAAATCCAAAGAATTTTTGGAACTTCGTCAACACCAAACGAAAGGATCACGGATTACCAGTTGAGATTTTCTTGGGAAATGATTTTGCCAGTTCTGCATTGGATAAGTGCAATCTTTTTGCAGATCATTTCAAAAGTGCTTTCAACAAATTTTCGACATCTTAATCTCAAATAGAAAAGGCTTGTAGAAACACGCCGCGTGATGTCTGCCCTCTGAGAAATATACAAGCTACTCTCCAAGACACCAAATCTGCTATCGACAAACTAGTCATGATGGTATTCCCTCGTGTATATTTAAAAGATGTTGTGACGTTCTAGTCCACCCTTTGTCTCTTCTTTTCAACATGTCATTGCGAGAGTGCAAGTTTCCTTCTGCTTGGAAAATTTCCATTATGTTGCCGGTGCATAAAAAAGGCGATAAGCGAAACGTCGAGAATCATCGAGGAATAACTTCATTGTGTGCCTGTTCGAAGATTTTTTAGATGATAATTAACGAAATGTTGTTTGATTCTTTCAAACACTACATATCCTCGAATCAACACGGTTTTTACCCCAAAAAATGTGTGCTTTAACGAACCTTGTGCAGTTCACTTCTTTCTGCTTGCAGACGTTAGATCTCGGCGCACAAGTTGACGCTGTATATACCGACCTGAAAGCTGCATTTGATCGTGTTGATCATGGGATCTTGCTTGAACGTCTTGAAAGACTCGGCGTTTCTAGGAACTTGACCTGCTGGTTTAGATCTTGTCTTACGGACCGAAAGCTTATGGTAAATATTGGACGTGAATCCTCTGAACCATTCACCAACCTATCAGGCGTACCACAAGGAAGCAACTTAGGGCCTCTGCTGTTTTCCATATTCATCAATGAGCTATCGGAGACACTGCCCCCAGGATGTCGTTTATTTTATGCTATCTGATATTTTTAATTGTTAAACAAATGGTACAGATACACCACACAGCAAGCTGACGTGTCTGCGCTTAAAGGTTATAACCGGTGTATCTAACACGACGCAAGTGCTAATCGTTCTGAAATACCGACGTATCCAACCGGTGTATGTTACAATCAAGATGTCACACCGACGTATCTAACATGGTGTATGTGTATGGTATGGAGGCAAACCGGTCGCTTGGAAAAGCATTTCAACACTCAGTTGAATACCCAGGTAACCAATAAGAAGTTCCAAAGCGTCTTAACGGCAGCCTATCAAGCAATTAAGTCGCCTTAAATGCAACATAAATGCCGCTTTTAGCCCAATATACGGCTGCTTTACTGCAATGCTATGATAATGCTTCATTAATGCTATTTTGCATTCGAAATGCTTATTACAGGCTACAAGCATTTAAATAGCATTTGAAATTCAACTTTACAACATATAGCATTCAAGATGCTGACATAATGCTAAAATAATGCTTGTAGCATCTGAAATGCAGATTTAGTGTTGATTTACTGCATATGCGAATGCTTATTGGTTACCTGGGTATTGCATCACCTAAATACAGGTACATTCATGATGCTTTATCTCGAGACCCTTAATATATGCAAAGGTGCGGTCTTGAGCAAAGCTGTTTAGAAGGTCAATGGCATTCGAAAGTTGGACCGTTTTGTTTGGAATTTCACCGCTACGTGGCGCTAGTTTGCATGGAAAATTGAGCATTTTCATCTTGTCAACTCGTGATTCCGATAAGATGGAAAGCTCTTGTCTTCGGCAAAGTTGTTCAGAAGGTCAATGGAATTCGAAAGATGGACCATTTTGTTTGGAATTTCACCGCTACGTGGCGCTAGTGAGTATTGCACATTGAGCATTTTCAATTTGTTCTATCTCGTGATTCTGATAAGATGGAAAGTTCGAGTCTTTACAGAAGGGGCTCTTTGGGCCGGATTTTCTTCTATCCCACTTGTTTCCCGACTAACTTCTCTTTTAGTGATTTATTTCTGACTGTCTTTCTCTTATTGTGTATATATCCGTGTCTTTCGGTTTATTTTGTTGTTTATTTAATTATTATATAAATAATTGACTGACTCACATCACATACCAGTGATTTAGGTCTGGTTTACTTCACATTCAAATAATTCAGGCCTGATTCGCTTAACATTCAAGTCATACAGGACTGACTCACCTCAAATACTAGTAATTAAGGACTGACGGACTTCTCATTCAAGTCTTTCAGATTTGATTTACTTCATATTCAAGTGATTGAGGGAGGACTCACCCCAAATTTAACTTATTTGGGGCTGTTTCACCACACATTCAAGTGATTTATGGCTGGTTCATTTAATATTCATGTGATTCGCGACTATTTCACTTCATATTCAAGTGATTCAGGACGAACACTTCTCAAATTCAAGTTATTCAGGACTGACTCACAACACATTCAAGTGATTTAAGTCAGATCCACTTTATTTTATAATAATTCAGGTGATTTACTTCATATTGAAGTGATAAAAGTCTCTCCATCAAGTGATTCAAGGCTGACTCATTTTATATTTTAGTTAGTCATGCCTGATTCACTTCGTATTCAAGTGATTCGGAATTGACTAACTTCACATTCAAGAGATTAATAATTTTTAAGGTCTGGTTTAAGGTATTCAAGTGATTTAGGTCTGATTCATGTGATTTGGGACTGGCTGACTTTACATTCAAATAATTATACATTTTTTAAGTCTGATGCACTTCATATTCAAAAGATTCCAGTCTGATTAACTTCGTATTCAAGTGATTCAGTATTGAATCACCTCAAAATTAAGTGATTCAGGACCGCCTCACTCCACATTTTAGCGGTTCAGGTCTGATACATTTCATGTCCAAGTGATTCAGCACTGTTTCACTTCATGTTCACAAATTTAATATTTCTGGTTCTGATCTGATTCACTTCATATTGAAGTTATTCGATATTTTGATGCCTGATTACTGCATATTCAAAGTTATTTATTTATTTATTTGACGTCAATCATGTGTAGACTTTTAGTTACAGTTATTTACATGTTTTGTCACTCTTAAATCTATATAAATATATTTGTTACAGTATTAACCCGACCAGTAGAAAGTAACAGATTTATGCTAGAATATGTTATTTTGATACACTGATTTGTCATAACACTAGCTGTTATAAAACCTGTACCGTTAGTAGTTAAAATAACAAAATTTATTACAAAATTTCCACCAGTTTAAACAAAATTGTTACTCAATTAGTTATCTTTTTTAACAAAAATGAAACAGAATGTGTTCCACAAAAAATTACAAAATCATAACAAATTCTGTTATTGAGGAGAACAAAATTGTTACTAAATGTGTTATTAATCTTTCGGTTTGAATCGTATTGCCTAAAAATACAATTAATTCGTATGTACCAAGTCAATTAATCAACAAATGATCAGTTTTATTGCATCCGTCAATAAAAAATTTATTCATTTTAATATATTTGAATAAAAAAGAGAAAATAAAAACGCAGCCAATTCATAAGTCATAATAAAATTCAACATGAAAAGCAAAAATTACCTTCTTGTTTGAGTTAAAATTAATAGTATTTTACTGTTTCTTCGAAATTCGCCTTAAAAAAAAAAGATCAAAATGATTTAGTGACATCATTTTTAGTCTGCGGAAATAACATCTTTCTTTCCATAGTATGCGATTACGCGTGTCATCAACCGCCCACACTCCTTAGCTTTTACTCTAGCTACAGCTCCTGAATCACCTTGATATAGAAGATGCTCTGCTAAGCGATCTGAAAAAAAAGAGAGCAAGGGTTAATACTAAGCAATGTTTATAAAACTCCTCCAAACCAATGCGTTTTTGTGGATTTGACGTGACATCCACTTAGTGACAATTAAAATAGTTCATCAATCTGTAATTGCCACATCAAATCAGTAAAAATGCGTTGCTTTGGGAGAGCTTTTTAACTCAATAATTACCTTCAATGTAGGACACTTTATTCGACTCCAGGGGTATCTTTGGCGAACCAGATACGATTTTATCAGTCAGTCGGATACCATGAGCCATTTCGTCCGAAGGGATTATTGGATGATCGTCCAGTAACCGATCTGTTACTGAACCCTGCTGGCCACAGCTCATGCATAAGCAGCTTTACAAAGACGTAATCACTGCTTTGACCTTCTGCAGAGAATGTCTTTGATTTTTCTTTTTTGGCAAACCGTTCGATTTCCGAAAAAACATCTTCGTGAGGATTTCCAAGGATTTTCGCGTTCAGTGCGTCTGTCAACCTGAAGCATCGTCGACTGGTTTCCTCACTTTTGTGCTTCAGCTTCTCTATTTAAACTGCCTATTCCTCGTTGCGTTTCATCAGGTCATCTATCTTCCCCTGTTGTCCACACACACATGCTGGAAAAGAAACAATAGTATAGGTAAATTGACCATCTCATAATGAAAAACAAAACACAAACAACTTACCAATTGCATCTGAAATCACCAAATCGATCTGTCGAGGGTTTGTAGCCAGATAGTGTTCAGTTCCTGGTTCAGTTTGATGTGCAGATTTCGAGCGGGCGTAAGTTTTGGCCATCTGCTTCGGTGGTTCGTGTGCCACACTGCCGTCAACGGGATAGTAATTGCTTTCGGTGTCGGATTCGTTCCAGTCCACCAAAATGTCCATTACAACGTTACCAACCTGGTGTCGACTGTTGTTGGCTTGCACAATGATCTGTGGCGCGTCGCGAGTCACAGAATCCATAACAGCAGGGATCAAGGCGTTCATCTTAATCATACTTGCTGGTTCTGACAAGTTGAGTCCCGATGTGCTTGATGGATCTGATGTATTTTGTCCTTCCGTGTGCGTCAACTGTCATTTGCTTATCGGCTTTGGATTGCTCTTTGCGGGATTGCTGCTCGCGCTGCTTGAAGGAATGTGTGGTAGCAAGAATCGGTGCGTTTGCCGTTTTTTTGTTAGCAGGATAGTTGGTACCCGGATTGGCAGTGGCAGGTGCATTCTGTCCTGCCGAATGCGCCGACTTTCCTTTTCTTTCCTTGTGCGAGTGTTTTTGATCTCTAGCTGCCGGCTGCTGATTCAGAAGTTGCACGAATGATTTGCGACGCTTTATCCCTCCGAGAAGGTATGGCTGAAAAATAAATGGTGAAAATTAGGTTATGTTTCTTCTTTATGGGTCAAATATTACCTGTGGCTTTAAATTCGCATTTTCTTTCAAAAACTCCAAGTTTTTTTAATTTGGCGGCAACACGAATTTTCTTTGCAGCAGCACTCACCCTAGTTTTCCCCATTTTTCCGATTTTCACTGCATAAAATAACTTTTTTTTATTAAACAAAACACACGGCGATACGTAGGAGACGGCACAACGGCGGATTGGTAAATGGTTGCCAGCTCGATTTTAATAACATTTTTCGAAATGCTTCACAAAACCAAAACTCATGCATTAGAGATCACTCATAGAAATCAATATTATCATCGCACTTGAAAACCAGAATAAACCACACCCGACAACAAGTTCTACTCCTAATCTAAAAATGAATTTCTGTCTGCCTGTCTGTCTGATCCTTATTGACTCGGAAACTACTGAACCGATAACCGTGAAAATTTGTATGGAGAAGTTTTTGAGGCCCCGATTCTGGAAGGGGGGGTTCGTATACAAATTAAACACAAATTTCTGGATAACTCGAGAACTAATCGAGCAAATGGAACCAAATTTGGCATGTGGTGGTTTTTGAAGGCAAGAAATGTGATTTGAGACCCCTTCCATCACTGGGGGGAGGGGGGTGGGCGGTGGTGCGCTTATACAAAAGAAACACACACATTTCTGCATAACTCGAGAACTAATCGAGTAAATGGAAGCAATTCTGGCTTGTGGGGTTAACTCCATATGTTAGGATTTTCAATAATTGTGAAATAATACAATTAATACTAATTGACTTGTAAGGGGGGCACCTTATTTAGGGCATCGAAAAATGGTCATTTTTGGCATTTTTTTTATTGAAAACAATGCGACAGCGGAGTGGTTTTTATATGTTTATTGAGCTACATGTACGAACTCTACATTTTAATTTGTTTCATGTCAATACTCCACAAAATGGCGGCTGTGGCAGTCAGTTATCTGAAAAATTATTTAAAAAAATTTCTTTTCAAAATTTTAGAGTGTTAATTCCTGACGGTGACTTTAACCTAAAAAATGAAAGTACTTTGAGTTTTCTACGTGCAGCGGTTCATTCGCAATCGTGATTACCGACTTTGAAGAAGGGGTTTCGAGAAAACGCGCTTTAAAGTTTTTGTTGCCATTTGGCGCGGGCCGGTTCTTTGGGGAATAATTCTGAAATTATTATCAGTATGACTTCGAAACTTCGGGATTATATTTTCAGATAGTATATCTACCAATTACAGCCAAAAATATCGATTTTTCAAACATTTTAAATGCGCCTTTAATTTGTTCGGATTTTTTTTTCTATGGTTAAGATACGTAACAACATATTGTCGATGTCTCAATTTACATTAGATTCTATTGTGGAAAAAATAACTTCTGTTGTCATCTTATCGTTGTGAATAATACTATTTATTATTCATAGTATAGATTCTATGGTATGATTACAATACATGTAATTGTTACCTTATGAGATTTTTTTTTCAGTAATCCTTCGTGCCATTTCGGTGGATTGTTTAATCTTGGGTGACATTGCGTAGCTCGAATCGAAAAAAAGCTCCTTCGAGATCCGAAATGCTATTCTTGGTTTACGATTTTGGCGTACTACTATTTTTTTGATTATATAGAGGTGTACGCCGTAGACACCCACAAGATTAAACAAACAACCAAAGTGGCGTGAAGGATGGCGCTAAAATTACAGAAAAATGTTTGACGCAAAGGGCAATATCAATTCCGGTGTAGTGCTAAACCACAAAAACGAAAACGACATTAGTTTAAAAGAGTCTCACTCGGTTGACATTGCAAACTTTGTTTACAAAAGTTGATTCATCGTTGAAATTACAATTCCAAATAACGTAAAAAGTTTTAAAACTCTGATGCACGATTTGATTTGGTAGCACTGCTTTGCTCAAATGTCAATTAGTAGCAGAAAACAGTCAACGAGATGATCCCGATCTGCAATCTTCATTAGGTTTCATGTCGACATTAGAGTTAACTAATCTGATATAGACATCAATGCTGCTGGAGATCGGGATTCAATTCGAGGATAATACTAGGTGGAGCTTGCCAAAATTAGAAGTTGGTTTTATGTTTTGATTACAGTTAAGATATCTACGTGTTAAATTTCTAGTTATCTGGAATAGTTCAAAAATTTACATTAATTATTCGCTCAAACCATTCAAATGACTGGCAAACGTAGGCCGCGTCATTTTAATTTTATGGAACCATGGTTGAATCAAAAATACACCAAAAAGGTATATATTCCATAAATTTGAAGATCCATACGATTTCAATTAAATTTATTTCAAAGCGCATTAAAACTTATCGTACTCAAATGAGCACTTCGAAGATTGTTCATGAGTCTGCAGAATATAAAGGAAACGTAACAACTAGTTATGCGAACATGGAACCAGGTAATAATATATATTTTTTACATACTTGTAACAGCTGTTAGATTATATGTTACATAAATGCGGAAACAATCCTATTATCATTACTGTTTTTTTATCGTTCTTATATAGAAGTCTTGAACAACAGTTCTGATAATATGTCTTCCTCGAACATTTCTGAGCACTACCCAACCGATGAAACAAACTCCTCGGCCAATTCTCCTCATTTCGAAAATGAAGGATTTATTTGCGCTGATCGCATTGATTGTGCTCCAATATGTAGTAATATTGACTGTTTGAGTTCTGCATCGGAGAGATCAGAGGATAATAATCAAATTGAAAAAAGATTGTGATCATCTCACAAATTTTATACAAAAAATTACAATAAAAAACAATTTTAATGTAAATTCTAACAAACTTTGTTATAATTATGTTTCCAATGTGTTGATTATTTTTCTTCCACCATTAGCTTAAAGTGCAAATAACAAAATTAAAACAACGGTTGTTATTCATAACAGATGGTGATATAATTGAGATATATTTTTGTTATGCCGTATTGGTCGGGAAGCTTACATTCTAGTACATTTATGAGCAGCTTTTTATCAAATATCATTAAAGTATTGCTTCAATTTATATTTTGTCGTTGTAAAGTCAACGTTTTCGCAATGCATAGTGCATGTCGCCATCATCCGATTAAAAAGCCCAAATTTAGCATTATTTGTACGATGGTGGCTTGTAGTAAAAACATTTCGATTTCGTAGTTGTCGACTTGGAATATAAAAATTTAGTTTTGATAAAAGTTCTTCAGAATCAATACGATGCGAAACGATATCGTTTACAACTGAGACCATTGCGAATTCTCGACGCTCTTTTAATGTTTTATGCTGATGAGCATACATCGAGTTTTATAAGATGGTAAAGGAAATCTTGTCCAACCTAATTTTCGAAGGGCAAACAGTATAAATTGCTTTTGAACTGATTCTATTCGTTGTTCGTGCGTGACTGAAAAAGGTGACCATACTACGCTACAATACTCAAGTTATGACCTCACATATGCAACGTATAATGTTTTTATTGTGTATGGGTCATGAAAGTTGTAACTAAATCGTTTTATAAATCCTAGCATGCTACTTGCTTTGCTGATTATTGTGTTATAGTGGTCAATGAATGTTAGTTTCTTATCTAAAATAACACCTAAATCCTTAATTCTTCCGCACTTTTCAACTGCCTGATTTCCTGGCGAGATTGTACAGTCTAGTGTATTCCGTTTTCTACTAAATGATATTGATTTACATTTTTGGACGTTTAGCTGCAAAAGGCTTTTTTTGCACCAATTATAAAATAGGAGTACGTCGTTTTTGAAAAGTCTTATATCTTCCTTGTTTTTTATTTCTAAAAATATCTTTAAATCGTCGGCATAAATAAGAATTTTTACGTTTTTTAAAATGAGGGAAATATCGTTTACAAATAGTATAAACAAAAGAGGGCCAAGATGGGAGCCTTGAGGAACTCCTGGAGTAACTCGAATAGGATTTGATGTCTTGCCTTAAAATCTGACTATTTGTTGTCGGTCAGTGAGATAAGACTCGAGCCATTTAAGAAAATTTAGCTCAATACCAATTTTTTGCAGTTTGAATAGAAGCATGGGTATATCAATGCGATCAAATGCCTTGCTGAAGTCTGTATATAAAGCTTCAACATGGTTTCCATTGTCCATTGCAACCAGCGAATAGATAACGAATTCGAGTAAATTTGTATTAGTTGAGCGTCCTTTGAAGAATCCATGTTGCAAGGTAGAGATTCTATTTTTAATTTGACAAAATAGTTTTTCATTAATGATTAATGAGTGGAAGAGGCAATCAGAAACTGTTGCGGTCAATTAAATACTCGCTTCCAATTAACCATCATGCTGAGGAATGCAGAGAGGGGGAGTTGAGAGAATAGGTGGGAGATCATCAGCCAGTCTGCTGTAGTGCGAGCGATTCAGCGCCATAGGCCAACCGGAACTCATGTAACCAGAGTTCGTTCGGGACGGCCTGCCGCTGGAAAAAGAAATGTTCTTGCATTCAAGTAACGTCCACTTTTGAAGAAAAGACAAACAGCTCGGAAATGGGAAAGGATCTCCACCGAAAGGCGATCAGCCGTAGTCATATTACATGAGGCTTGTTTATCGACGAGAAAGATAGCAGTTCAGCTTAAATTGAGCCAGAGTACCGTTTTTCGAATTGTCAAACGTTTCGAAGCGACAGGGTCTATTTTCGATCGCCCGTATAAGAGGTAAAATATGATGTTGTGTGAATTTTCCCCCGTTTTTCTTATATTTTTGTATCTCAACTTATTTTCACATTTCACAGTTTGAACCGTTATAGACGTGAAACACAAACTCCAAATCGTGGTGCTTCAATTCGATCTACTTCGAAAAAGGGAAGTGTAAAATGGAAGCGAGTTGAGCCTAACAAGCCAACGCAAATCTTGCAAATGGCTACCTCAGGACAATCCATGTGCCAAATTGCCTCTCTAATGATACTCAACGTCTCCACAGTGTCAAGAACCATTCGTCGCGGAACCGTTGGAGGAACATCCTCAGCCCGTCTAGGCAGACCACGGGCAAGTCGGACGGCCTCCGAACAACGAGGAGCATTTTCGATCAAGTCCACCACTAGGAATCGTCGTTCAGGAGTCAATTCAAAGGAATCCAGCCTTGAGCAGCGTGCAGCGATTGTGGCACTGCACAATGAAGGAATTTCGACACGTCGCATTGCAATGAGAATGTGCGCTAGTCAAACCTTGGTTGTGAGATGCATAAAACGATTCAAGGACAACCGTTCCAATAAGAATCGCGTCCGATGTGGAAGTCCTTGGTTTACAACTAAAAGGGAGGACAAGTACATAACGGTTCTAAGCAAAAGAGAGAGAGCGCGTGCCGCACCGGACATTCGCGAAGAGTTTAATGCTGTAAGAAGCTCCCTTCTTTCCGTGCCAACAGTGCGTCGACGGCTTCTCGAGGTAGGATTAAAAGGTCGTATTGCTGCAAAAAAACCGCTACTCCGTGAAAACAACAAGATAAAAAGGCTTCAATGGGCCCACGAACATTGGACCATGAGCCAGTGGTGGAAGGTGCTCTTTACCGATGAATCAAAATTCGACCTATTCAGCAGTAAAAGGAGAGTCTTCGTCCGCCGTCTTCCCGGTGAGCGCAAGAACCCGGGCTGTGTCGTACCCACCGTCAAACACGGAGTAGTGTCAGTGCTAGTTTGGGGTTCGTTTGCTAGATCTGGTGTTGGGGATCTGATCCGTATACAAGGAATTCTTAATAAAGAAGGCTATTTAGACATTCTAAAGCGAAACGCCATTTCAAATGAATTGCAATGAATTGGTAAAGGTTTTGTCCTCCAACAGGACAATGATCCGAAGCACTCCGCCAAACTATGCCGAGGGCTTGTTCAAGACTTGGACCAAAACGGAACGTTATCCGACATGGTTTGGCCGGCGCAATCATCGGATCTTAATCCAATCGAACTGCTATGGGATAAGCTGGACCGGAACACGACAAAAAAGCGCCCTCAGAACCATAAACACTTGTGGGAGTACCTACAAACAGCTTGGAAGGAAATCACGGACGATACATTGCGGAAACTCATTGAACGAATGCCGAGAATTTGTACGGCTATTATTAGAGCAAACGGCGGGTATTTCGAGGAATTGAAAATTTAATTGATTACTACATAACTCAAATTTTTCTACAGCACATTTTGCAGCATAAAATGTCTTACCTTTAAGCTAGTTATTTTCCTTTGATTTTTGAAATAAACAACTTCTCATAGACCAAAATTTGAGTAAACTCATTATTTTGTCACTCACCTTCTTCACCATCCGGATGTGAACATCTTGACTCTTCTGAACAACTTTGCCGAAGACTAGAACTTTCCATCTTATCAGAATCACGAGATAGAACGAGTTGAAAATGCTCAATTTTCCATGCTCACTAGCGCCACGTAGCGATGAAAGTCCAAACAAAACGGTCTACCTTTTGAATGCCAATGACTTTCAGAACAACTTTGCTGAAGATCGCTCCTTGGGTTTGGGTTTTCGAAGTGAGTGCCCAGAATTTGTTGGCGCACTATTTCTTCATTCGAAGCCATCACTGAAATCACTCGACCGATTTTCACGGAACTCATTACACAATTGACACAACACAATGAAATACATTCATTTAAAATTTCAATAATTTTTACCCACACGCTAAAAAGTTATGAACAATTGCGTGTGTCCAAATTTCATCGAATACAGTCTTTATAGCATCATGCATGTACCTGAATCTAGGTGATGCTAAACTTTTTGGGGGTAATGCAATATTCAACTGAGTGTTGCAATACTTTTCCAAGCGAGTCCGTACTTATGACTGGTAGTGTAAATCTTAATTGGATAAATGAGGAGAATTAGTTCAACCATCAATGAACACGGGTGTGTCTTAAAGTGAAAGATATCACGATAAACGAAAAGTTTGTTACTTGGAGCTGTAACTACAAACGTAACAGAGCGCATGTTTTTTCATTAGTGTAATGTTCAAAATATCATAAATCGTAAACCGTTCATTGTGATAAAATTGTTTCTCAAAAGTAATTGTAGATAAGCAATGTGATTTTTTTGAAAAAAATAAAACTTAAAATATATAATTATTTTTTCAAAAAATTTAATTATGAAATTTGAAAATAGTGTATGGCTATCTTTGCATCGTACAATTTTTCTCAATCTAAAATCTTCTGGAAACTTCCTAAGTCATACTAAAAATAGAAGAAATTATTTGAAGGTGTAAGTTGCTCCACCTAGTGAAGTTTCCATATAGTGAAGTTTCCAGAAAATAAAAATGTCTTGAAAGCGTATTTTAGACTGTCGGAAGATAATTAGCCCTTAGCTGATCTTGATCTGACGATTTCCATCAAGGAAGGCATAATTGTCATCCATGACTTGGGCCAGACATCCACGAATCCCTCATTCAGCCTTCACTTTGTGTGGCAACCTGCATTCCCCCCTTACCCTTTGTTATTGAATGTATGTATGTTATTTACGCAATAGAATAGAATATATGTATTCACAAAATATATCTGACCTCTACTGGATTGTTACTGCAAAACAAAAATAAGATATGTATTAATATCTTAATAGTGGTGGAAAAGCTGAAAATCAGTATAGATCAGTCCAATCAACGAAGAAAAAACTTAACTGCAGAGATATTTAATTTGTTTTTTTTTTAGAATCAACAAACTATTATGTAGGTAGAAGAAAGCAGTTTGAATCATCGAAGAGTCCGGTCTGATGATTCCTGAAACAAATGAGGTATCTAATCAAAATACCACTAAACACAAATATTTAAAAACAAATCTATCTTGCTTATAATCACATGCCAGTTTTATTTTTTAATAAAAGAGTAGTTGAAGTTCAGAAATAGAATTTTAAAACTGTTCCAGTGTTGAACTGAAATTAAGTAAAACAATTTGAGCATTTCAAGCATTAAATTCTCATGCTGCTCCATGCTCTTAAATGCAAAAGTAATTTGAAATGCAAGGATGATCCCAAGGCGTGCTGACATTTTTAATTGAATAAGAATGGAATATATACCCTGCATGTACACGATTTTGAGTTGCAGTCACTTATTTCGCTATTGTCAAATTGACAGCATTGCCCAACGAGCGTCTTCATGCTGAAATGCCGAAACCAATTTAGCCTTTATTGTGTTTCATTTTGCCTCAGTCTTAAATGTGTAGATAAATACAGTGGAAAAAATTATTCTTGTGATATAACCACAATGGAATAGCGCCCGGGCGCTATTTTCAGAAATTTGAAAAACCTCGGAGTAAAGCGGGATTTTGTGTACCGAACCACAAGGTACCGTGACACCTGCTCGTTAGATGACCGGAAGAGATCCAGTCGTACTCGTACGTTGCGGACTGCACGAGTTGTTAAAGTGGTCAGGGAACGGATTAGACGAAAATCACAGCGCTCTGTACGTAAAATGGCCTCAGATCTGAATGTTTCGGGATCGTCAATGCACAATATACTGCAAAATGACCTCGGATTCCAAGCTTTCAAGAAACGTAAGGTTCACGGAGTTTCGGAACCTTCCAAGCAGAAACGACTCGAAAGAGCAAGTCTGCTTTGGTCGCGGCACGGTGGGGAAGAATTTATCTTTTCCGACGAAAAGTTATTCGTCTTGCAACAATCCCACAATGTCTAGAACGACAGATTGTGGGCTCCCTCTTCGAGAACTGTTCCACGGTTTCAAAGTGCTGCGTCCGTGATGGTTTGGGAAGGAATTTGCAAGCGAGGCAAATTACCACTGGTTTTCATCGAAAAAGGCGTTAAAGTGAATGCCGTATATTACAAAACGGAAGTTTTGGAGAAAGTTGTCAAGCCATATGTACAAGAGGTGTTTGGAGATGATCACTATGTGTTTCAGCAGGACGGAGCGCCATCGCATACTGCAAATCTCGTTCAGGGCTGGTGCCGAGAAAATTTGATCGACTTTTTGGACAAGAATGAATGGCCTCCCAGTTCACCAGATCTGAATCCCTTGGATTATTTCGTATGGTTATACATGCTGGCGAAGGTAAATGACCACAGGGCGTCTAATATGAACCAAATTCAAGAAGGTTAAAGGCGGAGTTATTCCAAAACATATGCTGTAGTTGATCAGTATTATATTGCAATATGATGGGTAAAGTTATCAATAAGATCTGGATTATCGATTTGAAATAAATAGAGTTTTATTTTGTATGAGAATATATTGGACACGATGTACTTTACCGTTCATTGAAGGCTTCTAAAAGTCTAACAGGGCATTTGTTGAATGAATTCTTTCTCTAGCTGAGCATCCGAAACTACCCTCGAAAGTTTTATAATGGCGCTGTAACAAATGAAAGAGAGTGAGACCGGAGAGAATTTTTTAATGTTAGATTCACCCTAATGAAAAACAAAACCCTAGAAGTGTCTGATTAAATCAAATTGGAATGGATAAGAATCCTATAACCATTGGCTGGTAAGCTGTTCGATTAAAATTTTAATTATATGGCTTTTTATGTGTGTGTATGCGCGAGTACATTCGATCGCAAATATATCTTTCAACGTAATGAAACACAGCAGGCCGTTCATTCATCGTTGCTATAGCAACTACCGTTGCGAAAAGCATGACGGCACTCAAAGAACCAATGTTGCCAGTTATTTTTTAAATGATTTATCTGATAGCGCTCGATTCAACGTAAATCTGGACGCACGGTTTAATACACCACCGCGTCCCTGGTGGTTGGAACAAAACGCGTTTGACAGGCATTTGTTGATGTTTCATTGTCGAAGAAATTGGTGATTGATCGACGCCTCTCGAAATTACGGATCATGGAACTTGAGAAAAGAAACTTAATTGTGCACAAACATCTAGAGAATCCTTCGTGGTCTGCCTCAAAAATAGCAAAAGTGTCAAAATTTCCAAAGTCAACGGTGTGTCTTATAATCACACGTAACAAGGATACTCTGAGTGTGGAAAGAGCACAGCGCATCTATCATAAAATTGGCACTAGGGAGAAAGAGCTTAGGAGAAATGTGTTGAGGTACGTGAAAGGCAACGCAGGTGTCTCCATACGTGATATGGCAAAGAAATACGATTCCAACCTTTCCACCGTGCGTAACATTCTTTCAGGAGAAGGATAGAAGTTTTTTTGTGCCAGTAAACATCCTAACCGCTCCCTGAAACAAAATTTAGGGGCCAAAAAGCGAGCACGATTACTATACGAAGGAGCTCTGACGAAATTTGATGGCTGTATGTTAATGGATGACGAAACATATTTCAAAATGGATTATAAACAAATCCCCGAAAGTTAATTTTACCTGGCAACTGGTCGTGGGGATGTCCCTTCCAGGTATAAATTTGTTTTTGTTGATAAGTTTGTTCGGAAACTAATGATTTGGCAAGGAATCTGTAGTTGCGACCTTAAAACCAAGGTTTTCATCACATCTCAAACAATGACGTCGAAGGTTTACATTAAAGAGTGTCTGAAAAAGCGGATTTTACCCTTCATTGGGCAACACAAGACCAACGTTATGTTTTGGCCGGATCTAGCCAGCTGCCACTACTCTAAGGAGGTACTAGAATGGTATGCTGCAAACAATGTTAATTTCGTCGCCAAAGAGATTAATCCTCCGAATTGCCCTGAGTTTAGACCGATCGAAAAATATTGGGCAATTGTCGAGCGAAAACTTCGAGGATGCGGTAAAGGAGTGACAAATGCACAACAAATGCGTTTAAAGTGGAATAAGTTCGCCGGTACAGTGTCACCAGCGACTGTGCAGATCATGACGACATCGATCACAAGTAGAGTGCGACAGTTCGTTCGAAACGGTAAAATGTAATAACTTTTTATATACCGTTTGAAAGCTGAATAAATAAACTTTCGTTTTGATCAACCGTGTATGTTGTTTAACTCTTGAATTATGATCACTTGAATGCGTCCAAATTTACTTTAAATCGGGCTTTAGTACCCCGATAGTCGCCAAGTTACGGATATACATTCTTTTATCATTGGCTGGCGTGCTCATATTCTTATTATGAAATAACTAGTTAACTAATTAATTAAAAATTACATCGATTCCTATTATAGCTTTCTACTGTAGTAACTGTGATGCCCACTATGGATGATTGTAGCGATGCAAGGAGGCGGAGCAGCACATTCATATTTTCGATATACTTGATATCTAATAATATATCTAAATATGAATATGATATAAGATTTCAGATCGTCCATGGAGTTTCCGGGTTGAGTGGAATAATTTTCATTATTTTTTCTCGTGGCTCTGATACATTGCCTAGAATTTTTGGTTCATAATGGATACGAGGGTCCTCCTACAATCGCAGCAGGACAGCAATCTGCAGACATGTGTAATCTTTATAGTCATTTTACATTGTAATATCCCTTCACTATATACTATCTATATGACATTGCATATCGATTTAACATTTTTATCAGTATCATTACCATTTTTTATCATTACTCGGGTTTCCATGATTAATGTTAATATGTTCTTATTATTTTTACCTTGGAGCGTAAACGGTATATCCACGCATCCTTTCTCCCCTGCAGATTCACAAAATGCGTTGTGGTTCAAATCTAATCATTTGAATTCAACTCATTTTACAGAATCATCTTTGCGGTAAATGCAACGCAGTAGGCCTGGCCGCTATGAGGTTGTAGTGTATCTGAAAATTGAGCGAAGGGCATGTGATATAGGGGTTAATTATAAAAGTCATAACACTTGTCACTATCGAGTCGAGCGAAATTGCGCATTACAGAAGCCGACTGAAACTGGTCGAGTCGGCAACGGAACTCTTACTTGTAGTGTTGAAATTTTTCAAAATGTCTTTGAAATATTACATCATGCAGTAATTCAGGACTTCCATCAATTTAGTTGTCATTTTTGACAGTCGAAGAGTGAGTATTTACATGTTTCACTCTTGTTTTGTAAATTACTCTAATGTTTTTGTTATTCAGAAAACCTCATTGGGACGCAGTTCCAAAGTCGCGATATGAAGTACTTTTCGGGGAAGATATTAATTAATATGTGAACAAGTGCCGATATCCAATTCAAAGATGATTCATAAGAGGGGTTATTATCTAGTTATCACCAATTTATGCGTAATGATACTGAAGCTATTGACAGCATTAATTCTTTATACATTCAACATTCAAATGTTGCTGTATAGATATGCATTGATCGATCTCACTCCAACGATTTTATCTCGAAGTTCTCTGACCTTCTGGTAAAAAAGTTCAATCTTTTTCCTAACCTTCTGGTACCCTAAGTGGGGATTTTTTCAGAACCGAGGATTTTTTTTAGAATTTTTGGAGGATTCGCAGAATTTTGGAAGTATTCTCAAAACTTTTTTGCAATATTGATAAACTTCTTGAAATTTTTTTATGCTACTCTGCTAAACTTCAGGGAAGTTTTCTTACCGATCAAATCTATTAAACGAGGTGAGATGGAAACCAAGGAATTGCAATTCTTACATGGGGTTTCTGTCTGTAGTGTTCGCGGCCTGTGTTTTCTTTTCCCGACATTGTTTAAATTTTTGAAGTAAAAAAACCAAACCATTCGTCTCAAAAATCGTCACAAGAATGCTGGAATCTCCTAAATCTCTTTCAGATCAGTTGAATGCATTCTTCTTTTCATTCTTTGTTTTCCATCTCTCCCTGCCTTTCTTTTATACCTATTTATGGAAATTGTCAACTATTTTCCTTTTACTCATTTTTTTTATCCAGATTCCATCGCTTGGCCCTTTCAATTCATCGAGTATAGTTTTTTTTTCTCGAATCAAAAACCTAGCAACCGCTGTGAAAAGTCTTTTACTCATTTTTTTTTCAGTAGCTCAATGTACAATTTGAACGGTTGGGAAGATGATGTTTACCATATTTTAATATGGTGTAATGAGCAATGAATATCATTTTGGTCATATGAATGATTTTTGTATAGACTGCTTTTTCTGTTCGTCAGTGATTATCTCTTGAGTTTCAGGGAAGCTCTTTTCTGATCTTTGACAAAGCTGTTTGCTTAAATTCTGGAATATTTTCTCCTGAACTTTTAGCTAGTTTCATTATGAACTTCTTGACAGTCATTCCTGATTTTTTTGTAAATTCACATCTAACAACCCAACCTTCCAGGATCAGTTGACAAGTTTTTTCTTGAACTCAGTTACTGTTTAAACTTCTGATGCGTCCCATTCTGAATTGCGAGGAAAATTTCTCCCAAACTTTGAGAAAGTTCTCTCCAGAATTACTTGAAAAATCTTCTTAAATTTGTTGAAAGTTTGTTCCTGAACTTCTGAGAAGTCGTCTTCGGAACTTCAGGGAAGTTTTCTTCTGAGCTTTGGGGTAGTTTCTAGAATTTTTGAAAAATTCCTGCTTTAACTACTAGAAAGTACTCCCTTTATTTCTGAAAATTTTCTTTCTGTTTTTCTCAGAAGTATTTACCTGAAATTCTGGGAATTTCTAAACTTCGAGAATGCTTCATTCTGAACATCTGGAATGTTCGATTATGAACTTCAGCAAAGCTCTCTAGCACTTCTGAGTAGTTCCAACTAAGCTTTTGGGAAATTTCCTTCAGAATTTCTGGAAAGTCCTCTCCTGAAGTTCAGAGAAGTTTCCTGAAATTTTTAAGAAATTTCTTTCTTAACTTATAGGTAGTGCCCTCTCTGGTCAGCTTTTTCCTGAAATTCTGGAAAGTTTTTTCCTGAGCTTATTCTATTTAAACATCTGATAAATCCCATTCTGAATTCCGAAGAAAATTTCACCGAAACTTTGGGAAACTGCCCTCTAGAATTTTTAGGAAAAATCCCTTAAATTTGTTGGAAGTTTGTTCCTGAACTTCTTAGAAGTCTTCTTCTGAACTTTTGGGAAGATTTCTCCTGAACTTCGGGGAAGTTTGATCCTGAGCTTCTGAGAAAATCTTGCTCAAACTACTAGGAAGTACCCACTATACTTCTTGAACATTTCTTTCTGTTCTTTGAAGAGGTTTCTTCATGAACTTTGAAAAATCCTCATTCTGAAATTCTGAATAGAGTTCTGTGGATCGCGCTTAAGCACGTTTACGTTCGTTTTCAGCGATAGCAGCATTTCACCAAAATTTTGATTTGAAGTATCCTGAAAAAGTTTATTAAATCTATTGAAAATTTTCAAAACTAACATTTATACATTTTAATATTTACTGTTGCCATGGTCACTATTTGCTACTTGATGCTGATTTTATAATAGCAGTCCGCTTTTATTTTTGCTGACATAATAGTTATTGCTACCGAGTTAGGAATGGGAAGATTTAAGTGGAAGGGAGTTAAAGATAAATGGGCAAAAAACAATAAGTAATGTTTTAATCATCTTTGAAGTAAAATCAATAAAGCAATATTACCAAATATAATGATATTGTGAGTTATGATCAAGTAATGACAAAGGTTGAAATGTCAAATCAGACACTAGCCAAATGGCACACAGCGCTGCCTGAATCAGATCAGCTCAGAATTGGTAATAAGTCCATTTGTAAACCGGAAATGAAAAATACATTCAGCAATAAGTGCAAAAGCCTACCACAGATTCCGTAATTTTCAAAAGCCTACCACAGTTGTAATTTTCTGCGTTATATACTGGACATATAAGGAATGCTAGATGTCATAAATTGAATGTTTGTTTCGTGTTTAAGCCAAATACCGCCTAAATTAGGTTTGTTACATGAAAATGTGAAGATCATGATATGATGGAAATAATACAATGTTGTAAAGAAATACTACATATTGTACATATAATAATTAAATGCCGCTATTTGCCTCTTCCGCTGCGATGTTAGATGCTTGAAACTCTACAATAGCGAAAATTCCAACGTGACATAATGAAATAAAGTTGATCACCTGGCATCCTAGAAAAATAGCAACGAAAATTTAAGCAAATAAATTTCATACGAGTATGATTACTGCCCAAAAACGGAAACTCAATAAATCCAAAACAAACAAAAATTAAAAATGAATGACAGGAAATTCTACGATAACTCTTTATTCCTACTGGTCCCATGAATGATTCTTTATGTCTGTAAAATAGAAAAGGTAGGCTCATAAACAATGTTAGTTTTTGAATTAACTAATTTGGACGACGAATTTTTTGTAGAATTTGTCGTATATTATCCTCTCTCTAAAAACAATTTAAAAACCATCCTATCTTTTAAATACACAACGTGAGTTAGGTGGGCCAAAACTTACAACGATGCAAATGCGAAGCTGAAAATAGCATTGAATAATATGTTGAAGGGATGTTATAATTTAAAATGGTAATAACAATTATATTTGTAATGTCTGCATGTCTACTGATCCTACTGCAATTGTAGAAGGACTTGCATTATCATAGCCACGGGGGAAGAAAACAATTCAAAATTATTATACAATACTTGGGAATTCCATGGATGATCTGAAATTATATACCGTATAAAGAATACTTCCATTTTTCGTGGTAGGGTAAGATTTCAGCATGCTTCTTTACCGGGGTCGCGCCGCCTTCATCGCCTTGGTGCGGCTGCCACCTATAGTTGACGCGATACAGCGTTTCTTACTCAACCGCTAGATGCCAGGACAGACGCTGTTTGAGCCGCACCTCCCTGGTGGACAGACGCTCGGCACGCACCTCCTTAATCTAGCTGAAGTCAGAAGGACAACAGTGCCCAGGCTGCACTACCAGCTAAGTACGCAACCCTTAGCTGGCGGTCTTTGTCATCTCTTGACCCGTGGAAGCATGAGGTAGGAACTTGTGAGGACCATAGCTATGTTGCGTGGACGCACGCTCCATCCCAGGTGTCTACTCACCATTTTGCAGCCCGGGAAGTCCATCTTGAATTTCTGGGAAAACTCCAAAACCTCTGGAACGTTTCAAAATTCTAAGTAGTCCTTTCTCCTAAATTTCTTCCTGAAGCTCATTGAAGTCCTCTCCTGATTTTCTGGGAAGTTCTCTCCTTAACTGCTGGGAAATATGATCTTAAACTTCGAAGTGGTTTGGTCGTGAATTTTTTGGGATGTTCCTGCTTGAACTACTAAGAAGTTTTCGTTACATACTTCAAGAAATCTAGGACTAATTTCATGAACCACTTAACTCGTGGGTGGATTTGCTAATCCCAAGTGCAAATTTACTGAAATAATGCGTTTAGAAGTACTTTGGAAAAAAAAAATCAGAGGTCTAAGAGTAATTTCAAAAGCTCATCAAATTTACTATTGTTCTGAATCTCCGTGCGGCAACCAATTGGGCTTGAGTGTTAGGATCACAAACGAGAAAATGAAATTTACTCATTTACTTAGGCGCATTGGTGATCCTGGTGAATCGAGCTCTTGGTCAATTTCCTACCACTTCTGTTTAGCATTAGTTTTGCTGGATCGACGCCACAACAGTCTCTGGCAATGTCCACGTTAAATTTAATCAGTTTAATGAGCCACTCGAACTTACGGTAAATTGTTTTGCTTTTAATAGGATTAGACATTTTTTGCTAGAAGTAAATTGTTTTTCTGTTAATTCTAATGCAAAAAATTAATGGTTTAATGTGTTTCTCACCTTGCTTAGTCAATTACCACGAATCGATGAAAAACGCATATCACAACAAACTCTTTCAGGACAAAATGTGACAGATCAGTCACTAGTTTCCGAGCGATCGATTGAGTCGACCAACTCGACAAAATTTCGTCGATCTCGACATCTGTAATAGCAAAATTGATCTGTCGAGCAAAGTGACGGTCGACCCGTTTTCTATAATTGGCCCCATAGTACTCGAACCAAGCGCATGCCCTTGAAAATAACTTCTCATACCAAAACCATGCGCAAAGTTTCATTCAAATCCGAGAGGATCAAGTTTGTTTCGTGGAGAATCCGACGCAGAATTTTCTTCCGGAACACCAAGTTTCATGCAAATTTTGGAAGTGTCGCAAAGACACTGAAAAATAAGTTCCGACTAATAGTTTTGTTTTAATTTTCACACGAACTAGCAATTTATGTCGCAAAAGTCAACCATGCTGAACTTTTTCTTTCGCCGGTTCCATGAAAATGACATCGATCAGTATAAGTAACGCGTTCTATTCAACTCTAATTACCTTTGAAAGCTGGAATCTTATTTCGTACACGTCCGTCTCAGAGACAATGAAATCGTCAAGGTATCATTTACCCTCGCATTTTATTTCCGTCCTCATCAGAACCATTTCTCATCAACAGATCTTCCGGGCTGGGAGGCAGAGATATTTGATGTGATGTGTAATGCAATGAGATCCGAATGCGAAAACTAGCTCACGAAGAATGATAAATTGTTTCCCATATTCTCGCCCGACTTCGTGCAGAAACCGAATATCCGTGTGTCCCACTTCTATTGATGGCCTCCACCTCCTTTCCGGGATGTTTTTGCAGGAATCAGCCACGTCCTATTTCGTAGGCCATGTTCATTTTTTTTTCGACAGAAGTACCGTGTCTGGGACAGTTCATGCACCGTGACTCATCAGTGTTTAGCTGTGGATGAGGGAGTGAGAGCGTGTGTGTATGTCGAACGTGTCCGGAATTTAAATGTTAATCCATAAATTTATTTATTTTATTGATATTCCATACGTCACCGAGTTTCGGGTGGAGTTCTTTCTTTTCCTTATCGGACGGCACGAAATGAATGGATGAAATGACACACTTACGTCAAGCTTCCGGTGGATGGAAACGTAAATTGGTATCTGTTCTCCCCCATTGCAGGGCTGGGATGGTGAGTTTGTTCTAGAACGAGATATTCGAGGGGATGACAGGTATTCACTTGGACGGTCGAATGTAAAAGTGGACGATTTTTCTTAAACATCACCATGAAAACTGGAAAATGTGAAGCATTTGTGAAACTGTTGCGCCTTTAAAAATAATCCCAAAACATCAATTTGATTATAATGCACGTAATAACTGAGAGTGAAAATTAACATATGAGATTTTCAACAAAAGCTAAAATACAGAAAATAAAACCTAGATTGTCAACTTCGTTGTAAAGTGAAGTTTGCTCGGCCGAAGTGTCCGTTGCATTTTAAAACACAAAACTTCTAATCATTGTCCAAGATCGAAGCAAGCTCTTGTTGCGTGCGGGTGTGTTTTTGAAGCTGTCATCTTTTTTTTCACTCAATTTTAAACTAAGGAAATGAAGACGATGTTGACTCAGCCCGGAATCCGTTTGGTTGGATACGAAAAGGAAAGTAAGGGCGCAGTGGGAAATCCACATTTTAACGTAGGAATATGTTTCCTTTTCCATACAGGGTGTCATTTCAAAAATTTAAGAAATTGGAGCATTACTCGAGAGTGAAGTTTTTGAATGCTAATAACTCTCGTTTTGCTGAACAGAATTACTTTATCCTCACATCATTAGATCAGAAAAACTTACAAATTATTTACATTAAAATTTCAACTAAGTGCTAATAATACACGTAGTTCAATTTGACCTACTTTTGCTGGTTGAATTTTCCGGGCGTCCGGAAAGATGCCCTCGTCCAGACATCTTTGCACTACCACCCTGTACATTTCGGGAGCCAGCAAGATAGCCGTCTTGATGGCAATGGTTTGGAATAAAGATTGTTCTCGAAAAAATGCAATAGACAAAAATGAGCGCCAAAATTCATTTTAATTCGGATATTTTTAAAACTCTCAGGGAATAAATAAACACATTATTTTTTATAATCTTGGTTAATTCAAACTCCTCTCCTAGACTAAATGCTCACCCTTGAGACCTAACGCTACCCATAAAATCCTGTGCAACACTTGCGCCATCTATTTTACACACTTTCATCCACTCTTTCTGCAAATCTGTTTCATTTTTGAAGAACTTCCCTGTTTTCTGGAGCCTATCCTTCATAATCGCCCAGAATTTTTATTTCATCGAG
Organism: Aedes koreicus; assembly: GCA_024533555.2. Classification (NCBI taxonomy): domain Eukaryota; kingdom Metazoa; phylum Arthropoda; class Insecta; order Diptera; family Culicidae; genus Aedes; species Aedes koreicus. The sequence continues at coordinate 80,521 of JAHHFK020000108.1, forward strand.
ATTCTGGCGATTTTGGCGGATTTGGCTCCTTCGGCACAAGAACAACATCGTTAACTTCGTACCACTGCATCAAATCGCCTGCCACACCAACTGCTTAGCAAGTTTGTCGACCTTCTTCTTCCGGAACTTCTCCGGAATATCCTGGTGGGACTTGCCGACGAAAAACTCCAGGCCGGGGATGTATCGCTGTTTATCGGTTCGATTAGGGGCCTTCCTAACCTTGAAGACATGAAGTTTGGACTGCTTCATTATCCGCTGGACAAACCAGACGGAAGAATTGACATCTTGGTCACGTCCCGAATCGAATGGTTCGGATTGCGCTAGACGTAATCCCTCACCTTCTTTGCGTTCACGGGGTCGGTCTGGGTCTCCTTGATAGATTTTACCACACGGGATATGGTCGAATTGTCGATTTCCAACTGTTTTGCGATCAACCTGTGGGACTGGCCTGAATTTTGCACAATTGCGCTCATAATTTTTTGTCGAAGCACTTCTTGCTTGGAAGCCATCTCAATAACCACTTGACAGTTTTGTACATGTAAACATTTCACTTTCAACTAGTTGTACTCAAAATTTCATCAATTTTTACCCATTCAATAAAATATTATACACAAATGAAAGTGTTGCCATTTCTCAAGTACAATCTTTACCATACAGCTCTGGTGCTTTATTCATCTTGAGCGACTTTCCTATCGCAATGAGTTCGTCGTTCGTCACTGTCTCCTCATCACTGACCCTCGTTGTGCCGTTATCAATGCCCACGTGGTTACGGATGTTCGACTGAGCCGACCATCCCTCCATCGCTATGACAGCGTTATGATCTGGGATACTGGAACGCTGGTCATGGGACAAAACTACGGTGGCGGGGGGTCAAGGACTCGGCTCGTGGCTTGGAAAGAGTTTCCCAATGATTACCTGCAGCAGCTCTGGTGATTGCTCGGTAGGAGCCGCCGTTCCTCTGGTTTTTGCAATTACTACCCGATAGGCGCCACCCCATGGATCCGTATTGGCCTTCTGAGCGAGCAGGCTCGTTAGCTGGCCTTTATCTCCTTTTCTGGCCTTTGCTGCGAGTAGAGCCCCTCTACGCTCCATTATTTCAGCGTCGGACCGCGCTCTCTGCATCCTCCGTCTTGCGCGGAGGCATGTTCGTCGGAGGTCGGCAATCGACTCCATCAATACACCGGTGACCTCCCATTCCTAGGTTTGAGCTTCCTAGGCATGGTCGCGTCGTACGCTCGTGTAAGTGACAAAACCAGTGGTTCACCGCGTAGCTCCTGGGTTTCGCGTAAGATTTGTTCCCTCTCAAGCGCATCTTTGAAAGTCTCTCCTTCTAAGTAGGACGTCCTCCATCCGTGGACGAATAGAGTTGATGCTCCTTCTTCCACACGCTGCCTTGTATTGCGAACGATACAATAACGAACCGCCAAGTGGTCGCTTTGTGTGTCGCCATCATCCACCCTTCAGTTATTTAGCAGCCCAGGATTGCTGAAAGTTATATCGATTATTGATTCCGTTCCATTTCTATGGTAGGTACTCTTGGTACCTACGTTCCCAAGGTCCACATTAAGCCTGACCAAAGCATCCAGAAGAATCTGGCCCCTGGGGTTGGTAAGGCAGCTCCTCCACTCGAGCGCCCATGCGTTGAAGTCTCCCGCTATTACCAAGTTAGCCAGTTAGCTCAGTTGTCATACGATAAACCATGTTGGAAAACTGTTCGATCGACCATCTTGGCGGCGCGTAGCAGCTGCAGAAGAACACTCCATTCGCTTTAGCTACCGCCAAGCCAACATTTTAGGTAGGCACAACCTCCTGAACTGGGTAATTGCCCGTCGCCTATAATGCCGCCATCTTGGACCCATCAACAACCCAATTGCCGTTACCGCCAGGGATGGGGTATGCGTCGCATATTATGGTGATATCCGATGCCGACTCTGACACAAAAGTTGCTGGGTGGCCTTAAAACGGCTGGTAAAGTTGGATTACCTGCATTACGCTTGGTTTTTTGGTAAATCCGTAGAGGCCGGACACTTGTTTCCCCCCTCCTGACGTGCTTATCATCTGGTTTCCCAGCGCACGTCAAGCATCTGGAATGGTTGTGCTGCCACACCTTCTGCACATGTTACTGCGGTCTGGTCCTTTACAGTCCCACGACATGAACCCGCTCTCCAGGCATCTGAAACATGCCTTCGGCGGCCGGTGCAGGCTGGGTGGGTATATGGAACTCCTGCAGTGTAGATCTTACCCGCCTCGGTGATGTCATCCAGGTCACCCTGCACTAGAAAGTACCCTGTGAGACGAGGGCAGGCGCCTCCACGTCCTCAACTAAGGTCTGTATCGCCAGGTCTCTGTACGCTGGGCCCTTCAGCGCTGTGTTCTTCGTCAGCTTCAAGATCATTTTGCCAGTGCGGGTACGGCGTATACTCCGCACATCGGCGCCTGAGCGTGCCAATTTGGAGTCCTCGTGCATCGATTTTAAGACCTCAGAGTAGTACGGAGCCTCGGTCTTAACGATGAGGGTCTCACCGCGGTTCCGCTTGCGGGTCACTTGTCATTCAATTTTTCCTTCGGACCTTTGTCCAGTGACTCTCCCTTCCTCTCTTGGGATCGTTCCCGAGTAACACATCTTCATGCTTTTATGTTGAGTAAGCTTCTTTATAACTAAATATAGTCATATAAAAGTATTTTCAATTGTTATAGAACTTGTGTGTTGCTTAGGTCACTCGTCCCTCTTCTAGCACTCGCATTTGCGTCAGTGCTTATTGGGGCCCTACCGCTCGGGCCTCCCTCGGCGCTTGAGACAACTCTGTCTTATGAGCGCTGGGCGTTTGGCCGGGGCCTGGCGCTGGGTTTGGCGCCAGAGCCTCTCTCTTTACGACCAGCCGGAGCTGGTCACGAGGTTGGACTCTCCGACTCCACCGCCACGTTCGCCTAGGTTCTTGGTCCGACGGGGGCATTAGCCACCATCCGCTTTTTCTATGCGCCGGGTGCGATTCCATCCGGGGATTGTCTGGCTCGCTTGGAGGCCCCTGCCCCCATGGTAGATGGAGTGGAGTCTCCCACGGAGACGGACGCATTCATCTGCGTGTGCTTAGTAGCCATTTCCCTCGCCCCTTCCGTCGAAGCTAGCCTTGCCCACTCTTTGGCGCTTTGTTCGGCTATGAACTTGGCTTCCAGCTCCTCCCTCTCTCTACAGGCAGCCTGAACTGTCTTTCGTAGCTTGAGAAGGCTCTGTTCAAGGTCCTTACGAATGTTGTTGCGCGTTGACGTGACGTCAATGATGACATTCAACTGCTCGGACACTTCAACTACTCTGGGAAGCGTTTCCGACGTCCTCTCCATGCACTAGGGAACGAATGGTCTAATTTCGCAACTCGAAATTCATAAAGATTAAATTAAAAAACTAAAATCTACCTCTTGGTTTGGGTGGTGACTATGGTGATCCTTTTAAATCCATGGCAAAATTTTTAACTTTTTATTCTTAGGACTTAGAGAATTTTTTGAATAAATGTTTTAGATATTTAAATTTAACGAAACTTTGCTAAAGAAACTTAACTTCTATCTCATTTACGTATCGTTTTAAAACAGTTTTTCAAACTTTCCTTAGGGTGAGACTTAAAAAACAGCTTATTTGTTGTTATTTTTTTATTTCAGTTTGAATTTGAAGACTTTGTAGGGATGACTTTTAGGGCATAACATGACGCAGATGTACATATATTGATATAAATAAAAAAATGTAGGTAAACAAATGCACACACACACACACACTCTCTCTCTCTCTCTCACACACACACACACACACACACACACACACACACACACACACACACACACACACACAGACATAACACTCGCAGTTTCTTCATCGATCACGCATTGACCGGTCAATTCAAATATTTCTTAGTTGGCAGTATCGCCACAGGTAGCGCTCATTGTCGATTCCCTTACGTTTGACGTTAGCACACTACCGCCTTCTGTTCAGCTTTATCACCCATCACATTGAGCTCAACAGATGGAACAGGTGTGTTAGTGACGATGATTTGTAGTGCAAAACGTTCAATGTGTTGTGTCTGTTTGTGTGTGATATAAATGTTAATAGATAAATGGCGATGGATTTGGATAGATTTTGTAGATGGAAGTTTGTACTTTCAGTCCATGTATTTCTTGTTTGCAAATATTTGCAAATAATGGAGTAAGATATTTTGGATTAACGTATTTTTTTTACACTTCAACCTCTAACTAGCAACTATTTTGTATCTTCAAAATGTCATTCTTGCAAAGTTTTTAAATTCAAATGGAAATCAAAAAATTTGAGCAAAAATACTGTTTTTTTAAGTACCACCCTGAGGAAAGTTAGAAAAACAGTTATAAAACGGTACATAGATAACATATAAGTTTAATTTCTTCAGCAAAGTTTCATTAAATTAAATTATCTACAATTCAGTAGGAGTAAAAACGCCTCTAAATGATAAGAATAAAAAGGTAATTTTTTTTATTATGAACATAATAGGACCACGCTAGTAACCACCCAAACCAAAAGATAAATCTTATGTTTTCAATTAAATCTTACGAAGACATCATGTGTCTAACGTTAATGATTTTCGAGTTATCGATTTTTGATGCGACATTTGACCATTCGTAAGATAGTTCCATGGCCTGGATGAATCCAGGCACATCCATGGCTTCTCCTAACTTAGCGGCACCTCCTTCAGATGCCGTGGCACTTCCGCAAGTGTCGGACATGCCACCGGACCCCACTCTCTTGCTTGGTGGGGTCCTCCTTGCTAGACCGCCTTTAGCGAACGGATTCGCCTCCTGGGTTTTCTTGTTCCGCGAGACATTACCCTCCATTCTGTTGGTTCCCCCTTCAGCCGCTATCCAAAGCAGATCAGCGATAGTCAGGTAAAGGGACATCTGAGCCTAAGGACTGTATCAAAACTAAGTTATGAATACATTTTTCTTTCAAATCATATGAAAAAAGGACGTTTTTTTTCCCAAACAAATGGATTCTTTATTGTACGGATTAAACTTGAAAATTGTGAAGACCGGATGAAATTAATATTATTCTTTCACGAATTTGAGAATTTTTGATCGAACACTTTTCATCAAGGTCCGGACAAGTGTTTCATCACATTTTTGGACGCCTTAGCCCAAAGTTTTTTGAAGTCCTGCATATTCCCAGCTGCTTTACCAGTCTTTTTGAAGATCCTCTTCACAATCGCCCAATAGCATTCGATGGGCAGAAACTGAGGGCAATTTGTCGGATTGATGTCTTTCTCAACAAAATCTATACCGTTTTCCGTGAGCCAATCGAGTGTTGTTTTGGGCGTAATGCGCTGACGCTAAATTCGGCCAAAACAGTGGAGGGGTACTATGCTTCTGATATGAAGGCAGCAACCTGTTCTGCAGATACTCAGATCGATAGATTTCCAAATTGATTGTTTCGCTAGTGTAAAAAATGGTAGACTTCATACCGCTTGCCATCCCAGCACTTTTCGATCAAACTTCTCCACTTGAATCGACCTGTCTGCATCGCTTACATCCTACCCTACGACGGCAATGTAATATTGTGGACCTGGAAGGGTTTTGAGTCCTCTTTGACATAGGTCTCGTCGTCCATCAAGATACATGCGTCTGGTCCCTGCAAAACTCGCATATACAATTTTCGGGCGCTTGTTGCTGCGCGTTGTTTCTGTTTTGCACTTTGTTTGGCGATTTTCTGCTTCTTGTAGGTCTTCGGTTTGTTCCGTTTCTTAACGTTGAATCATTCCGACGCAGGTTCTCGCTTTGTTGACCAAATCACGTATCGACATTGATTTGTTCATCCGAATTAGAGCTATTACTTTCGGATCCAGTTTAGGGTGGAAGATGGGTGGTAAAGAAAGGGAAGGGGAGGATTGGGGATAGTTAGGGGATGAGAGGTCAAAATTAATTTTAGTTTAAATGGGAAGAAGAAAAAAAAAAGAAAAAAAGAAAAGAGCTTATTTTCGATACATTCCTTACTCCCGCTTAACTGGCGAGGCCAATTCATACGAGTTCAAAATAAAAAACAAATTCTTTTGCATTTGAGACATGATGTTAAAAAAAAGTTAAGAAATAACGCAAAAAAGTATATCTACCCCTCTAGCTCCCATTGGTTTCAATAACTGCTCGGCATCGTCGTGGCATCCACTCAACAAGCTTAGCAGTTGTTTCCGGGTTGATTTTGTCCCATTCAGTTGAGATTACCTGCCGCAATTGCTGGATACTTTTTGATTTTTGCTCCTGGACCTTAATTTTCAAAATTGACCAGAAATGCTCGATCGGATTAAGGTCGGGAGACTGTGCTAGCCACTCCATAACCTTGATACGCTTTTCTTTGAACCACTGCGAAAACAGCTTTGAGGTGTGCTTCGGGTCTCCGTCTTGTTGGAACGCATATCTGCGCCCTAACTTTAGCTTTTGTGTAGATGTTGGTAGTTTTCGCTTCAAAATGTCCAAATAAACCTCTTTGGTCATGATTCCATCAATGAACTCAAGTTCTCCAACGCCAGATGTAGCCATAGATTCCCCACACCATGACTCTACCTGCAGAAAAAAAAATCAAAGTCATAACTAGAAAAAAAGAAGAATGATTAGTAATTTCCATTTAATTCCAACTACGTTTATTGCTTATCTTGACAGATACGCGTATTTCGTCTACAATGTGTAGACTTCTTCAGTGTCGTGTACTAATACTCGACTGAAAGAAAACCTTCACCATCTGCCGTATTTATCCTATTTTCTAAATATAAACACTTGTACCTACAGCTAACATTTTTTACCTAACCTATCCTAAGTCAAAAACAAATATTATGCTTGATATCTACCTCGCCTTTTCCTTATACCTAACCTCATTATTCTGTAGCAGCGGGTGCTTTGTTGTCGTTTAGGTATTAAGTTAAAGAGCCATGTTTACCCGTTACCTTGGTCTTTGTTTAGTAAATTTGTGTTCTGTTATTTGTTTATTTCTAAGCTTTCTATGACGTCTAATCTCCAGGGTGTAGTATCAAAGTCATGCTCAGTTGGTTGAAAAATCAATGTTGGTAAAGTAACTCACCAAGTCAAGCATGGCGGTGACTGTAGGCCGCAAACACTCCTTATTCAAACTTTCACCGGTGCGCCGTCATTTTCTTGTGTCCATTACTTTTGTCTCGTCTGACCAAATCACCTCATTCCAGTCATCACTGGTCCATGAGATGTGGTCCTGGGCCTACTTAAATCTTTTTTTGATTTTTTTTTGCGGACAACCATGGCTTCTTAAGTGCTACTGTGCCCTTAAGACCTTTCTTATGAAGACGATTTCGTACGGATTGTGATGTCAGTTGAATGGAAAACTCGCTTTCAATCTGTTTCGTAATTTTCGGAGCTGATAGTCCCCGGTCCAGCTCCGCCTTCTTCACGATAGTTCTGTCAATTAGGCCAGTTGTCTTTGAAGGACGCCCGATTGCTTAGCTGGTGAGTTAGAAACACGCTTTTTGTACATCTGCACAATCATAGCGACCGTATCTTTGTGAAGCTGGGCAATATCACGGTAGCTTTGGCCAGTTTTGTGATGTTCAGCAATCAAATTTCGGATGCTGATCGAAATTGTGGCTGTTTTGGGCATTTTGCAACAAATAACTTCCAATTTTGAACACGAAACTGAAATATGTTGAGCACGAAAACTTCAAGAGCACTAAATGACTGCTAGACACAATGTTTACATTCGAGAAAGTTGCAAAATACACACTAAAACTCTGTTAAACACACTTAAATCGTAGTAACCGTGTGGGGGTGGATAAACTGTATGTCGGGGCCATGCCAGGCTCCGGGGAATAAACGACGCGATGTGCTTCACTACTGTCTTGTGACATGACAAAACACGTCCTGATACGTCTGGCAAGGGAAGGGTGCCGCTCAAGCAGGAAGCCGGGGGAAGGACGAGTGTTCCTTTGGGAGCTTGTGGAGGAACACGTTACTCTTCTTGCCCTGAAAAGGACGGATTAGGTTCCACAACTCCGTCAAGGCAACAACTCGGTCGCCGGTGGACTGTAAACACTAACTCTCCTCGTCGGGTAGATCGCTACTGTCTCGGAGGCCGCCAGAAGAAATTTAAACACTTTACTTTAGCACTGCATGTTTTTACTGCTCTTCAATCTTTACTTTACAAAGGTATAAAAAAAACTGATAACTGCACCGCTCTCTGTGCTACTTTTATAGTGTCAAAAATGCTGTTTGCTTCTTGTTATTTTTCCATCGTCGTCGTCTCACTCAGTCGTTGCATGTCAGATGGGTGGAGCTATTGACTAGCAATGGTGTAGCATGGTCTTCGTGATTCGTGGCTGACTGCTGTAAGTCGCCGTTCACGTTCGGGCGTGAACATTCACCCCCAGGCTGAGCAGAATGCTCGGAACGTTGGTTATGCTGGATTGGGAGCACTGCAATCTTCGATGCTGGGCGCTTGTATACAGTGCCACCAATCTTCACGTTGACCGTACGAACCAGTTCATCGGATCTCGGTTCGAACGATCTTCCCTAATCTCCAACTCATCGGTGGCATGTTTTGATCTTCCAAAAGCACAATCATCCCTGGTTGTAGATTATGGTGAAGCCGAAAAATGTCGAAATTCGAGCCATCAAAGCAGCATTTTGCGGGAAGTTTTAATTTTCCTGTTTAATTCGATAAAAATGCATCTCAAGCATGTGAATTGCTCTCGAAACATACCCGGACTACAAAACGACGTTCGAATGTTCAACGTTGGTTTGCATTGCTTTAAAAGTGGTGATTTTGTCATTGAAGACAAGGAACGCCCCGGCCCGGTCAAAAAGTTTGAAGACGTCGAATTGAAACTTTGCTCGACCAAGACCCTCACAAACGCAAAAAGAACTTGCAGCAGCATTGAGAGTTAACCAACCAGCCATTAGTAAGCGTTTGAAAGCATTGGGAATGATTCGAAGGGTCGGTCATTGGGTGTCATACGAATTGCGGCCGAGAGACGTTGAGCGCCGTTTTTTTCACATGCGAAGAGCTGCTTAAACGGCACATACGGAAGGGTTTTTGGATCGAATTGTGACTGGTGACGAAAAGTGGATCCATTACGACCATCCAAAACGTAAGGCAACGTATGGATACCCCGGTCATGCCACAACATCCGACGGCCAATCCCAATATTTATGCCAGAAAATCATGCTGTGTATTTGGTGGGACCAGCTGGGTGTGGTCTACTTTATATATATATATATATATATATATATATATATATATATATATATATATATATATATATATATATATATATATATATATATATATATATATATATATATATATATATATATATATATATATATATATATATATATATATATATATATATATATATATATATATATATATTTATGCACCAAAAGAAACCATCACGGGCGAAGTCTACCGGCGACAACTGATGCGTTTTTTGCCGTGCATTGCGTGAAAATCGGCCGCAATACGCTAAAAAACACAACAAAGTCATTTTGCAACATGACAATGCTCGGCCACATGTTGCACAGCCGGTGAAAACATACTTGACAACCCAAGTGGGATGTCCTACCCCACCCGCTATAGTCCGGGGCACCGATAATCCGCGAGAAGGCGGGGAAGCCGTGTAGGAAAAAGGGGGGGGGCGCAGTGGGGGACGTCAAGAGGGGGGAGTAGGGAGAAATGTGAAAATGTAATTTTAAAGTGAAATGAAAAAAAAAGCGTAGAATATATATGGGTGGGATGGATGGATTCTTCGAGCGGGGAGGGTTGGGGGGTGGTAGGGCGGGGAAAGGGGGGGCGGGAAGGGGGAGGGGGGGGGAAAGCGGGAACTTAAAGGGTGATACGGTCAAAATTTGGTCAAGGGAAAACGCGTGTAAATCGGTGAAATCGTTTATTTAAAAAATCAAATTAAATTTCTTTTTCAAGTTCAATTAGTATAAAATTCAGGAAAAAATATTCAGTTAGGCTTCCGCTTTTCCAAATCCGAATTGCCGGGCCTTACGCTTGACCCCTGCCATCAGATTTTGTACAGCCACCTTGTCCACCTTCTTCGCCGCAGAAAGCCAGTTTGCCTTGAACTGCTGCTCGTCCTTAGCAGTTTTTTTGGTCTTCTTTAGGTTCCGCTTGACAATAGCCCAGTATTTCTCAATTGGGCGGAGCTCTGGCGTGTTGGGAGGGTTCTTGTCCTTGGGAACCACCTGCACGTTGTTGGCGGCGTACCACTCCATGGCCTTTTTACCGTAATGGCAAGATGCCAAATCCGGCCAAAACAGTACGGAACAACCGTGTTTCTTCAGGAAAGGCAGCAGACGTTTATTCAAACACTCTTTCACGTAAATTTCTTGGTTGACAGTCCCGGAAGCTATGAAAATGCTGCTTTTCAAGCCACAGGTACAGATGGCTTGCCAAACCAGATATTTCTTTGCGAACTTTGACAGTTTCGTGTGCTTGAAAATATCTGCTACCTTTCCCCTTCCTTTTGCCGTATAAAACTCCTGTCCCGGAAGCTGCTTGTAGTCGGCTTTGACGTAGGTTTCGTCGTCCATTACCACGCAGTCAAACTTCGTCAGCATCGTCGTGTACAGCCTCCGGGATCGCGCTTTGGCCGTCGTATTTTGTTTATCATCGCGATTTGGAGTCACTACCTTCTTGTAAGTCGATAGTCCGGCTCGTTTTTTGGCTCGATGCACGGTTGTAGACGATACACCCAGCTTATTTGCGGCATCTCGGAGAGATAGGTTAGGGTTTCGCTTGAAACTACCGGCAACTCTCTTTGTCGTCTCAGCGGCTTCCGGTTTTCGATTTCCCTCGATCCAGACTTCCTGGCTGTCGACAAACGTTCCCCAAACACTTTAATTACATTTGTAACGGTTGATTTGGCAACTTTTAGCGATTTTGCCAACTTTGCGTGCGAGTAGCTCGGATTTTCGCGATGCGCGAGCAAAATTTTGATACGCTGCTCTTCTTGCTTGGACGGCATTTTGACAACTGAAGAGTGAATTCCAAAATCAAAATAGGAGCAACATTCTACACACACACACCTTCAAAATGAGGGGTGTTCAGGTTTTTTAAATGCAAAATTGAAAGAAATACGTCAAGTTGATATTGACCAAATTTTGACCGTATCGCCACTTGCTCTCGGGAAACAAACGGGCACCGGACACAAAGCACACTTGGGAACCACTATCCAGCATTGCACGACAAGAGACTAGCTGACCAACAGCATTCTCAAGATTTACGATAGCAGTCAACAGCATCACAGTCTTCGCGGTTTGCGAATGGTTGCAGGGACACGAGGGATTGGCGGTTGCCTGCGGAACGATCTTCAAAACTTCGCCGCAAGCAACATTGGAAGAACTCTTCACAGGAGAGGTTTCGGTCTCAGTGGATTTCGAAGGAATCTCTTCATGGAGGAGGGAATGGTGTCGTTTGTGACATGTGAAACAATTACGCTTGGATGAACAATCTTTGGCGCAGTGGCCAAATCGGAGGCAGTTGAAGCATGTTCTTAGCTGCTTCACTTTGTTAATGCGCTCTGGGATAGGCATTTTGGTAAAAATGGAACACTCAAAATGACGGTGGTTTTCTCCACAAACTTTACATTGGGCTTCTGAATTAGAAGAAGTAACAGTTTGCACTTGTTGATTCACAAGTTTGGAATGGGAATGTTTGGATGGAGGCTCTTTCGCCGCAATAGGGTGGCGAGAATGTTGGTAACGCTCTAGAATTTGGCACTCACATTTCAAAAAGTGCACCGTATCCTTATAGTTGGGCAACTCACCGTGGTGCTGCTGTCGCTCCCACAGCTGCAGGGTGTGATCATCCAGGCGGGCGGTCAACAGCTTCGTAATGCTGAAGCAGGATACTTCGTCCACCGCTAGGCCCTGGTACTCCAGTTCGGCGACGTGACGCTCACACGATTTTGTCAGTCCCAACAGGTCCTTGAAGCAGGCTTTCGCCACCGGTTTCAGCTGCATCAAGCCGTCGATGTGGGTGTCAACAATGACGCGCTTGTTCTCAAATTGCTCACACAACTGCTTCCACACTTGAACAAAATTGTTTGCGTTGATGAGACCGGCTGCGTCACCAACCAAGGCCTTATCCAAGTGGTGCAGTTTGATGGCGCCCGAATCACCACTGTTGGATAATTTTTTTTGCATACTGTACGTTTAAATCGTACTTCCCCTCTTCGTTTTCAAAATCAGATACGTCTGTTTGAAAAAGAACACGAGAATTATTGGTAAGTTGTGCTTATAAGGAGTGTATCGAAAATAAGCTATCAACAAACTTTCTTTCAAATTATGTTGAAAACCGATATTTTATTCATACAAAAAATTGATCCTATATTGTACGAGGTTAAACTTGAACATAATGAAGACCGGATGAAATTTAAGTTATTCCTTCACGAATTTTCGAACTTTGGATCGAATGCTCTTCATCAAGTTCCGGACAAGTGTTGCATCGCATTTTTTGAACGCTTGAGCCCAATTTTTTTGAACTCCTGCATGTTCCCAGCTGCCTTACCAGTCTTCTTGAAGACCCTCTTCACGATTGCCCAGTAACGTTCGATGGGTGGATTGATATTTTTCGCAACGAAATCTATACCCTTTTCCGCAAGCCAATTGAGAGTGGTTTTGGCATAGTGAGCCGACGCTAAATCCGGCCAAAACAGTGGAGGTGTACTATCCTTCTTATATAAAGGCAACAATCTCTTCTGGAGACACTCAAATCGATAGATTTCCGCATTTATAGTTCCGGTAGTGTAAAAAATGGTTGACCTCAAACCACAGGAACATATTGCTTGTCATACCAGTACCTTTCGACCGAATTTCTCCACTTGAATCGACCTGTCCGCATCGCTCATATCCTCCCCAACGACGGCAGTAAAGTATTGTGGACCTGGAAGGGTTTTTGAGTCCTCCTTTACATAGGTCTCATCGTCCATCAAAACGCATGCATCCGGACGCTGCAAAAGACGCGAATACAATTTCCGGGCCCTTGTTGCTGCTCGCTTCTTCTGTTCTGCACTTTGTTTCGAGATTTTCTGCTTCTTGTAGGTCTTCAGGTGGTTTCGCCTCTTGATACGCTGGATCATTCCGACACTCGTTCCTGCTTTTTTGGCCAAATCACGTATTGACATTGATTTGTTCTTCATGATTAGAGATACCACTTTCTGCTCCAGTTTCGGGTTGGAAGAACCGGGTTTTCTGCCTCTTCCTGGTAGCTCATCCAAAGAATAGTGTTCCCCAAACTTATTAATGATGGTTTTAACACTCGCATGATGAATTCCAAACCGCTTCGCCAATTTTCGCATAGTAATACCCTTCTCACTTAGCCATGTGTCCAGAACCTTAATTTTCACTTCCTTTTCAATACGCGACATTTTGAAAACGCAGAATTTGAACCGCACAAACAAGTAAACAAAAGAAAGCTGACAGTCAAACGCACAGCATGCAGTGTTCAGAGCATAAAAAACCATCACAAATACATGCGTACAACGCAAATGTATGTGGATAGCTTATATTCGATATACTCCTTATAGTAGGCTAAGAATCGAGTCTGAAACCCAATCTTGCTACGAAATTTTTGCCACAAGGAATAGACAATTTCGACCTAGCAAACATGAACCCTACAATAAGGTAGAACAATTTCAATGCATTGAATACGACTCGTCGACACTTGTCGAGAGTTTGTGAAAAACATGTTGGTGACATGCTTAGGGACATGTCTAGAATCCAAAGAGTTTCCAAATGTCTGAATAGAAATTTTGCCTTTTCTGAAAACCCTGTGTTGTCACACCTTTTCTTCGAAACATCAGTCTCCCCTGATAACCGTAAATTCGCAAAACAAGTTTCACTTCCCTGACGAAGTGTGTCTCGACACCTTGAGTAAATCGCAAATCCAGTCACTAAACTGCAACCACCCGTAGCAGCAACCAATACAAGCAGTTAACAAGACGCAAATCCACATCCTCCGTCGTCACTCGAATCCACCAAGAATGGCAACAAATTTGCTGAGCTTCACATAAATTCCACACTCGAATCTGTCTGGATGTGAACCAGACGTCAATTCCCTTTGGAGAGAGCAAAATGACCAACTTGAGCGCGAGAACGGGGACAACGACGACCATATCGATTCAACCCGATTGGATGCGGTGCTTTATGATAATCAAATCGAACGTCCAATATCACCGAGCCAGTCTTTCCCAGGCAGCAAAATATGCAAGCCAGCCAGCGCCAGGATCATATATTGCTGAACCAGGGACGGAATGCTTCCTTCCACGGTTTCCTAAACGTGCCAGTTGGTTGGCGTTGGCGTGGGCGTTGCATTCCGAGCAGACGGAAAATTGCTGTTCGTACCCTGGTGCTACAATACGCCAGACCGACGGGGGGACGCAAAAACGACAACCGCCAGGGACGATGGATGAGAATATGTTCTAATCAATTTGAAATTTAATCGCATATGAAATGGAAATTACGATATTTTCGTCGTTTGATGGCGAGTGGTTGCAGGCGGAGATAACTTCGGAATGTAATGTAGAACGTGACCGAGCGCGCGCTGGTTGCGTTCACGGTATCGCTCAATTTTTTGATTCTACTATCTCTGTAGATTAAATATGTGGACAAAGGTTTGATGAACATAGAAATTTAGGAATATAGCTCGATGTAAGATGAAATTAGAATCTTTGAACACGTATTGTAGAGTACAGACCGTACTCGGTCTTGGTAAAATTCCAAAGGAACGGATCTGGAGTCTTTTAAACTACTACTTTCAAACCTACAATTACGAAAAACAAGACATTAAATCTTCGAGTCCAAACACAGCATTTCACAACCCTTTCTTTTGTACGATTTATCAACCGAGAGGCGGCAATGGCTCTTCCGATGGAATTTGAACACGATTCACGAGAGCTAGGCTAATATATCCTGTGACCTGTAACTGTTTGAACCAGGTCGTTCTGGTGTCATCTGGCTTTCGTACAGAATCTATAAACCGTACTTTGACCTCCTGTGCGCCACGCACACACACACACACACACACACACACACACACACACACACACACACACACACACACACACACACACACACACACACACACACACACACACACACACACACACACACACACACACACACACGTGCGTAGGTTTGTGTGGAGAGTGGGAAATGCGTTTACCCAAGTACTTTCACCTACGTAGCGGGAACATTGTCGTCCTGTCGTCATTATGGGAACCGAGCCAGTGCAGTGCGTTAGCGTAACATGGGACATGGTAAATCTACGCTCGGAACGGCAATGAATAGTGATCCCATAACGGGCGGGCACTTTATGTGGACTACGTTTATTCGAAAGGATGGCATTGTTCGTCACTGACAATCGACAAGGATTACGATGGGTTCGGGGCAAGGGGAAATGACATTGCTAACCTAGAGAGTGTGGGCTCGTGTGCATAAAGGATGGCTAAGCATGAGAAATTCCATAAACATTTGGCCAGAACTATGAACACGATGGGGGGCAGAATCTGAACTCGTTTGTTGTTTTATGAGTGGAGCGAAATTTTGAGAAAATATAGATAACAAAATCATAAACATTGCTTTTGGAAGTTTGGTGAGCTTGGGAGTTCAACCGGAAAGACCCGAGCAGAGCTGGACTCATTTAAGCCGATTGGGTAGCTAGCAAACGGTCGGGCGAGGATTGTGCTTCTCGGTTTGAACGTAAGCGAACAGCAGTCAGAAAATGATATGATAATGAAATTTAGCTCTTAGGGATAAATCTTTGGAAAGCTTAAAAATTATTAGTTCCAGAAGGGTTTTCTTTTGAATGGTTATGGCTCGGGAGAGAGAAGGAGAACTAGCATCATGAGAGCAAACAAAGGCACATTAACATGATTGGACTGTGGCAATAAAATGGAATTTTAGTCTGCTTTCCTCCCGGGGGACGACAACAGCCCCAGATAGAGCAAAGTTTGTCGTCGAGAAGCTTCAAAATATGTGGAAAATAATCGGACTGTATTATTATCTAAAACGGTACCATTGAGAGATCTTACCCGGGGCTCAAGAAATAATGGTGCCCCACAGAAATCGGAAGAATCTACTCTTAAACGGTGAAAATCCTTTCTTTTCGTTTGCATTTCCTCCACTGGGACTGGGGTAAACAATAATCGAGCCATTTGGAGAAAGAGGCAGCAAAAAATCAACCAGATACCGATAAATGGGAGCCCCATTCGAAGACGTCCTTCCTCGACCCGGAATCGGATCAAAAGTTCATCAGTTCGCAATTTTTCTGCCATGGTTCGATTCGCAATATGCATAAATTTTGGCTTTCCTATGTTTCTGCTCCGGATTTGCCAATGAAAGAAACCCCTTTCGCCCACCCAGATGATGTTCTGCTATCACTCAAATTGGAAGGTTGATATATAAAGACAGACAGTGATGAGCTTATTTTCCTTCGATAAAAGGGTAACGGATCAATCCATCTGAAGCTAGATTAGGTGCTTTCTTGACATTAGGATGCAATGCTAGCGGTTTGCTTTACACGTGCAAAGGTCATTGCCTATTGTCATGGAAGCCATTTCGTGACCTGATCGAGATGTCCAGCCTCGATCAGTCGGTTCAACATCAGACACTAGCGCAAGCTTAGAACAGGAACTGTCAGCTGTTCGAGCAAACACAGCACCATTTACCTGTCAAAAAAGTCCGTGTTTCATTGGTCGCTGTGACAACCGCCCCTACCGCCACCGTCGAGTTATGTTACACGCAGGCAGTCTGTTGTTGGTTTGGCCGTGTTGCTAGTAGTCACTGCTTTTTCACTTTTGTCGTTTGTGACAACAAGAACAAATGCAGAAATAAAAGTTTACTTTTGCAGTGGTTTATTTGAAATCGGTTTGAAATGAAGTGCAAGGTCGCAGTGACGTGGCACATCCGGGTCTCCATTTTCATCGGTTTTCGAAAGATCCAATCGTTCGCTGCGAGTGGGAACGCAAGCGAGGAAGACATTCTCAAGCTTTCTCCCCACAGCAGAATTTGCAGCGTACGCATCAATGAAATTCAATGAAACCTCATAAATTAACGTTTAGTTTGATGCAGATTCATTTCCCGAACGGCAAAAGAAATGTCAATGCACAGTGGTCCAGTAAGCTACTTTAGGCGGACATGAGGTTTTCAATGGAAATTTGTGGTTTTAGAGCTTTGATTGCTTCTAAAAACTTGTTGCAAACTTGTTGTACTACAATTTGTATGAAAGTAATTTTTTCTTGCATTAAACGCAAGAGTGGCGTATACGCTAACTTTTTTATGAGCAAATATCGTGAGATGGTATGTTCGGCAAAGTTGTAGAAATTGTTATTACAAAAAACTTTGTACAACAGATTTTGCGATAATTCCGAATTTTAGTAAAAAATCGTTTTTCGACTAAAAGTTCTTCATTTTTAAATCTTACCAGCTTGCTATGTTGTACAAAGTTGTTTGTTTTGACGTTTGCTACAATGTTGCTCCATAAACCATAGTTGAATTTCTTCTTGTTTTCATATTATAGTAAATTTTCAGTTAAATTTACGCCATACTATAGGCCTCACAACTTGAAATGGAGCACCTGAAAAAAATATGGCATACCATGACTTGATTCAACACACCTTAGAGTACGTTTAAGGAGAATTTGGGAAAGATGATGTTTTTCTATCTTTTTCAAAGCTACTTTCTGTAACATACTGTTTTCAATAAAAACATACGTAAGGACTTCCAATAGAATCAAAACACACATAAATAATGGCTATCTCTGTTCAGTATATGACAACTACCACGTGTTTTCATAGAAAAAGGCTTGATGGGATATTAGTTAATTTTTATTATGTTTCGAGCTTCTTCAGGTAAATCAAACTGTGTCTCACCACGAGTTGTACGTCTGTTGATAAGTGAGATTACGGGATCGGAGGTGAGAAAAAGCCGCTTGAAAACGTCTTCCAAGTTGACAATGCGGTTGAACTTCCTTGCATGCCGTTCCCGAAATTTCCTTATGCACTTATTCCTCGTTTCCTTGGCTTCGTCACTCAGCATCCTTAAGGCAGTGCAGCAGTCCTGATAATATCACTACCGTGTAATAGTAGCTTATGAACTGTAGGAGAAAGCACATACCAATCGTACAATTCTCGATACATCTTAAATGTATCTTGAGCAAATTGACCAAAAGCTTCTGCTTCTATTTTTCGGTTCAGGTTGACGACTTTTAGAAGGGTTGCGAATTTCGATAAAAGGTTTTTATCGAGCCCTGTGATTTCGGCAACTGCATTTACTTCGCTGAAAAATCAGCGAGCTGTGTTTCCATCGTTCGAATTGCCTCCTCCTGGAAGTGGGCCATGGAGTCTCAATCCCAACCTTTCTTTGAGAGCCTGCCGGATTTACATCTGGCGGCTCTTCAAGATCGCATTGTCTTTACTGACACGCCACGAAGGCTTTGGCAACGTCAACCGATAGCTGATATTCAACAATAGCTCCATGGTTCGTATTTGAGCGTGAAGAGGAGAAAACACATGCTTCAATATAGCTGGGGCACTACATGTTTGATCTTCAAAAGAGTCATTCAATCGCTTTCCCGACCGCGAACAGATGTAACATTGTTGTGAATGAGCTTGGAATATTCCAATTGCCATCACTTCGCCGGATGAAGAGTGGCAGGAGATGGAGGTGGTTGAGAACATTGATGGTGGTGAGTATAGTGGAAAAGGCCATGCTACATAAAATGGAGGATTTCCGGAATTTGAAATTGTTGAAAACATTGAACAGGTACGTATGCTGGGAAGATATACTACGTCACAGTCTAGTCTACGAGGTGAAATTTTTCGTTTGAGAGAACAAGTTACCAAGTTTAAGAGATAATTAGCTAAATATTCGATTGAATGGAATGTTTTCAGCTTCATTGAATCGCATCTTCTACTTTAGATCGATTCGACAAAATCGACAAATTTTGTTCTTCTTAATTCCTTTTTTTTTTCAATGAGATCACTATGTAAACATATCTGGCAACACTGGAGCGACCCCCGTATCATAGCAAATATAAATTTAAAAGAGGGCATCTCTTTCTGAGCTGGCAGGTCCTATCCTTGGCGCAAGCACAACTACTGTGCTCTACACAATCGGTCACGCACATGCAGCTACTAAGATTCATTTTATACAGCAAGCTGGTTGATCCGTCATTGTGGAAACCGTGAAAGTTGTTGAAGTTTGCACGGGAATATAACCAGGTTGATCGTTTAGAGGAAACATCTAACCCAATTGTGGCTCTGATGTTGATTGAGGTTTAGATGAATCTAGCTGGAGCTGCGTGACAGCTTAGTTGTCAAGATTAGACCCTTTCCCAACGTTACCTCTACTGCGATCAATACCTGAGAAGCACTAGCCTATGTTGGCCACGTGAGCACTCCCCAAGTAACACCACTTGTCATATTAATGTTAATAATACACCTTTTAGACCAAGCCTCATGTTTTGTCCTAACGTCAATAACTCAATTTCATTCATGCATATCCCAAGTAACATTGCTAACACCATCCTGCTTTATTAAGTTTTATTAAAGTTTTATGAAAGCTACTTCAATTTGGTTTTATTATGGCACCAAGAAGTGCGAATAGGTTTCATATTTTAGTCAGGTTTATGAGAACCTACACAGCTTGTTTAAAACGATATTAAAACCTTGTTTCTCAAATCTTTTACTCCTATCAAAGGTTTTATTTTGACTTTATGAACTCGTAAAATGCTTTATTGAAATGCCGTTTTAGGACTCATTGATATTATCTTATTATGGTCATTTGAAAAAGCATTTTAAAAACATTTTGCCACCCATAAATGCATTAAGCGGCAAATTGGCACTGAAGGAAGTCACCATAAGACCAACAAGTTTTATAATAGTCATTGCGAAGAAAAATTGGCTTTATGGAAAAACTGTGATTATTTTCCAATCGCCATATTGAAGCATAAGAAATAATTGAAATGTGGAAAAATAAATGCATCAAATTTTCAATGTTATGCAAATAAACAGTAGATCGGAGACTGATTTCGGCCTTTTTTAAGATAATCTCATCCAATTTCAAGCACTTTTGAGGAAATCCATGATTAATTTATGGAATATATTTGTTTTAATTTGACTTATGTTGTTGAAAATTGGCATAATTTCCGAGACGCATTAATTTTCGGCTCTTATCGTGTCAATATTCACCTTAAAAATAAATGCGCATTAAATTTGGAGCATAATATGCCGTAGAAAACACAATTTGTTTTGGATATTTTGCTATCAAACTACATTTCCCGCAACACTAGACCTTTTTTTTACTGGTAAATGAATCAGAAGAACAGAGAATCGAACATAGCAGAACAAAAAAAACCAACTTCGATTTCTCAGTGAAGTTTGACAGCTGTGGGTATTTGGCCACATTCTGGTTTTCATGGCAGCCAATAGGTTTTATGAAGGTTCTCAAGTGGTCATAACATCTTTCACTAGAACATTTTCAAAATCTTTCTGTTCTTATAAAGGTTTTATTAACTTGTTATCACAACCGTCTATAGAGTGGGCCATTTTGTACAAATTTCGGCTTTAAGGAGGTGTTGGTAGACAAAACAGTTTTGAATGAAGTGTTATCAACAAAGCCGGGAGGAGTGCTATACGGCTGGAATAAAACTAAAATTGTTACTTGGGATAACCGCAAAAGCGCAATAAATGTGGCATTTTTGAACATCTTTTAGGTCATACCAGATGTTTTGCAGAACATCCATAAGACAAAAAATATGTTCTATGGATGCTTCCAACAGCATGCTTATAACATAATGATATGTTTTGTCAAAGCAAGCACGGTATGAATATGGATTTTTCAATGGCGAAACGATATCGTAGTAAATGGTATTTTACGCGTTAAAGATGATAACTTCTTCTAATGGGAAATTAAAAGTGCTTTACGCATGGAAGTTGTATCAAAATTGTATATGCTACTCAAGGTTAGCTGTGCAACTTTCCGTTTTACCTTCCCTAATTTCATGCGCCATCGATTGGGTTAAAAAACGTAGAAGGTACCCCGAATAAATTATTGAATTTTAGTGAGATTTCTTTATGGAATACCAAGTCTACAAGTTCCAAGTCTACATTCCTACAGTACAAGTCTACAGTACGAGTCAAAAACGAAGTAACACATCTGATTTTCAAATGTTCGTTTTTTCTTTTCTGCGTTTTTTGTTGTGAAATTGAACAGAATAATGTCAGTATGAAGGAAAATACAAAAACAAATTTTCTTTTATGTTCATCTCAACAGACTCCCCCACAAATTAAGCGTAACAATTAATAAAAAATACTAAACAACCTCCCAAACTGTTGCTTTATGTTACATTAGAATAAACCCCTATGCCCAATTTGGCTTCTATTTGAATCAGTGAGTGGCATCACAATCTCACATTTAGGTAGTGTGTTTTTTTCTATTCCAGTATTTCAAATAAACATATTTTCAGCCGTCACTGTATTGGATTCACAATCTGTTCTGAATAATTTCACTATTGCATGAGGATGTTAAAAACATGTTTAAAATTCATCTTGAATGCAACCTATCAACATATTTACAAACATTCAGCATACACGCTATTTCCAAACAATCCAAAATTAAGTACGTTTGACTCAAATCAGTCAAAAGTATGGCTACTCAAAAGTGACAAATAGTCACCGATGTTTTCAAGAAGTAAAATTTAAGTTGATCGAACAAAAATAGAACAAAAATTTGTTCGCTGTTCTGGTACCACGTTTGAACCGAATACGTGCGGAAAATCATCCTCAAAACTTTTTCAAGACTAGACATGTTTTGTATTTCATCCTCACGATTTTTTTACAACATACTTCTTATAGTATTTCTTATCAAAGAAGATGTTACTGGTGTTATTTGGGTTGTTGAAGTATTTAATATTGGACCGTAGAATGTTTAAACATTTTAGTTTCAGTTTGCAGTTGTGGTTAGAGTTTTTCCTAAATAGTTGAAGAAAAAATTACAGTTTTGGTAGCGCAATAACGACAAATATCGGCAAATTTAAATTGCAATTGACAAGTGACAAGTCATTTTGCACCGCATCGCTGAGTGTGTACACACCAGCGGCCCACCAAGCAGTGTTACCACATTATTTTTCGTTCTCGTCTCTAATTTTTTTTTTCCAAAAAAGTCTTTTTTATCTGTGTTTTACATAACAAAATGTTGGCAAAAATCTTTGCATCAAATTTTGTGTTGTAAAATTAGAATGCAAACTTTTCAACTGCCTGAATGCTAAAGGACTTTCATTTTATTATTATTGAGTTAAAGGCAAAAAAAAAAAACATTTAAATAGGAATATTTTACTAGTACTGTTTGATGGTGTTTTGATCGCCGATAACGAAAGATTTGGATCATCACTCGTTCAACATCCTAACAGCACTAATATCAAACATCTGTGGGTAAAAGTTACTGGTCAAGCGACTGATTTGTTTGTCGGCGTCCTGTATATTCCACCGGAAAAAAGTCAGGACATAATACACATGCAGTCTCACCTTGATGCCGTATATGGAGTCTGTAGTTTGCAGAGGGATACGAGGCCAATGTTTATATTTGGGGATTTCAATCAACCTCGTCTCGTATGGCAATCAAGCATCAGGTACGCTTTCGTTGATCCACTTCAGTCACAGATTTCTACAGCTACTCAAACTCTTCTCGACAACATGGCATTTCACGGACTACAGCAACGCAACCTAATTCGCAACAGCAATGATCGCATATTCGACCTTATCTTCAGCAACGACTCAAACATGACCAATGGATTTGCTACGCTAGCGACAGAACATGTGATTCATTATATTAACGTCTCTTTAAACTGTACGTCTGCTGTAGACGTTTTAGTTCATTCGAGACGGAATAGAACATGTGGTCCCCCTCGATCGCTACTAGAATTCTCTGTGGCATTTCCATCACCAGTTTTGTATCACGAAGAAGTAGATCTCTCGGGCCGTGACTTCCGTCGTGGCGGTTTTGAAACGATGAACGCTCTACTTTCGCAGAGTGATTGGTCCACAGTTTACGAGAGCGTGAATGTGGATGCTGCAATTAGTTCATTCAACAGTATCCTTCTTAACTGTATCATCCAAACAGTCCCGTTGAACAGACCGCCAATGAAACCGGCATGGTCCAACCCACATCTCGGTATTCTGCGTCGTCGACGTTTCAGGTTGCTGCAGCAGTACTGTCACCGAAGGTGTCTGTTCTCAAAACGACATTTTGATGAGGCAAGTCGTATCTACCGTGGATACAACCGTTTTCTATACGAACGCTACGTGAGAAGAAAGCAAGAGGATCTTCGTCGTAACCCAAAGCGATTTTGGAGTTTTGTCAATTCGAAGTGAAAGGAGACCGGACTTCCCTCATCGATGCACCTTGGTGACGTCAACGCAAGCAGTGCCAGTGAAAAATGTGATCTTTTTGCCCAGCAGTTTTCCAATGTGTTTGTGAGCCATGTGCCAACCGCCGAGGAAATTGATACTGCCAATCCTATTGTACCACGAGATGTGGTTGATCTAGATGTCTTCCAAGTTGATGAGCAAATGGTGGAGTTTGCGTTACAGAAGCTTAAGGCATCCTATTGTCCTGGTCCCGATGGAATCCCTGTCTGCGTCTTCAAAAAATGTGGTGCTTCGTTGATGGCACCACTCGTAGCTGTTTTCAACCAATTGCTTCAACAGCAGGAGTTTCAGTTGTTTGGAAGAGTGAAAAACAGCATGGTTTCTTCCCAAAGCGATCGGTGGACAGTAATTTATGCGATTTCACATCGACCTGCATCAGTGCTATGGACAACGGTGCACAAGTAGATGCTGTATATACCGATATCAAGGCTGCCTTCGACACTGTGAACCATGATGTTCTACTAGCCAAACTACTTCGATTGGGTGTTTCGGAAAGGATGTGCAATTGGCTACATTCGTACCTTGGCAATAGAAGCCTCTGTGTGAAGATAGGATCAGTAGAATTTCTGTCTTTCACTCCTGCATCCGGTGTGCCACAGGGAAGCAATTTAGGTCCACTGCTGTTCTCGTTCTCGTTATTTTTTAACGATGTGACTATTCTGCTTGCAAATGGAGGTTTACTTATCTATGCCCATGATCTGAAGGTTTTCTTCGTCATTCGTAACGAAGTGGATTACAGAGAACTTCAGGGACTTCTAAACTGCTTTGCGCGGTGGTGTTGCAAGAACTACCTCCGAATAAGCGTCTCCAAGTGCTGTGTCATTTTCTACTGCCGGCGAAAATCCCCAATTCTGTACGACTACAACATAGATGGGCAGCAACTTGAACGTGTGGAAAAGGTTAGAGATCTCGGCGTGCTGCTGGATTGCAAATTGACATTCAAACTCCACTACTCTGCCGTCGTGGACAAAGCTAATCGTCAGTTAGGATTTATTTCAAAAATTAGCAAAGATTTCAACGATCCATTGTGTTTGCGCTCTCTCTACTGTTCACTAGTCAGATCCATTCTGGAATTTGCATCGATAGTGTGGTCACCGTATGAGGCAATTTGGAGCACGAGAATCGAAGCTGTTCAACGCAAGTTTGTCAGACACGCTCTTAGGAACCTACCGTGGCGTGACCCGTAAAACTTGCCGACGTACGAGCAACGCTGTGCATTGCTGGGAATTGAACCACTGAATGTTCGTCGCAAAATTAACCGAGCGGTTTACGGAGCTAAAATAATCAAAGGCGAAGTTGACTGTCCCGCTCTGCTCGAGCGTGTTCGTTTTTACGCCCCGGAACATCTTTTGCGATCCAGAGAATTGTTACAGGTACCACCAAGGAATACTGACTATGCAGCAAATGATCCCATCAATTCTATATGTAGACTATTTGTAGAAGCATATAACGTTTTTGATTTTAATTTGACGACTAAGACATTTAGACAACGCTTGTATAGTTCGCGTATTTTTAATTAATTAGTTTAAATTAATTTCATTAAGACCACGATGTCAGATGAAAACAATCATAATAAATAAATTAATAAATAAATAAATAAATAAAGCTTTGTTTAGTATCAGGAAGTCCAAACATAAGTTTTCTTTCAAATTGAGGACTTCAATTTCAATATCCCACAAACATTGAACACGCGATGTTCTTACGACGACTAGGGAAATTGTGAGAATCGTAAAATCTTACACACAAAATCTGTTCGGTAACATTTCAAATGCTGAAAAGTTAACTTAAACTTAAAAATAACTTAAAATTAAACTTAAAAATAATTCTTAAAAATTAAAGAAAACATAAATTCTTCCAAAATGGACACTGAATGCTTCATTCCAACATTATCTATTAAAAATAGATACAACATTTTATAATCTTCCTTGCATTTCAAGTGCTGATGATTCAAAGTTTACTGACTTTTTCAGCTGTTTGAAAACTCAATACAAATTTACCGACCTCAGTAAAAAAAAAAAAAACTAAGTGTGTACAGCAGAACTGAATTCAAAGATGCATTCAAGCTAAACCAACAAAAGTATCTCCCGGTACCGAACGCTACCAGATGGAGTCCTTTCATGCAGGTGTTGCTGGATTGACCGAATGACAAACAATTTTTCGGTTCTATGTAACATTATTTTATAATCTAAATTTTAAAATTTTAATGTTCAAGAGTGTAATTGAAATTCCCAAGTAACACCACTTGTCATATTCATGTTAATAATACACGTTTTAGACCAAGCTCATGTTTTTTTTCTAACGTCAATAACATAATTTCATACACGCATATAACCGAAAAAGCGCAATAAATGTGGCATTTTTGAACATCTTTTAGGTCATACCAGATGTTTTGTAGAACATCCATAAGACAAATATTATGTTCTATGGATGCTTCCAACAGCATGCTTATAACATAATGATATGTTTTGTCAAAGCAAGCACGGTATGAACAAAGTAAAAAAAATATAAACAAGATTTTTTAATGGCGAAACGATATCGTAGCTAATGGTATTTTACGCGTTAAAGATGATTGTTTATAACTTTTTCAAATAGGAAATTAAAAGTGCTTTACGCATGGAAGTTGTATCAAAATTGTATATGCGGCTCAAGGTTAGCAGTGCAACTTTCCGTTTTACCTTCCCTAATTTCATGCGCCATTGATTGGATTAAAAAACGTAGAAGGTACCCCGAATAAATTATTGAATTTTAGTGAGATTTCTTTATGGAATTCACAAAAACCAACATGGCGATTTTCCAAGTCTACAGTCCTACAGTACAAGTCTACAGTACGGGTAAAAACATTAGTAACACATTTGATTTTCAAATGTTCGTTTTTTCTTTTCTGCGTTTTTTGTTGTGAAATTGAACCGAGTAATGTCAGTAATGAATGAAAATACAAATACAATTTTTCTATTATGTTGTGCGTAGCTACATCTCAAAAGACTCCCCCACAAATTAAGCGTAACAATTTATAAAAAATACTAAACAATCTACCAAACTGTTGCTTTATGTTACATTTGAATAAACCCCTATGCCCAATTTGGCTTCTATTTGAATCAGTGAGTGGCATCACAATCTTACATTTAGGTAGTGTTTTTTTTTTTATTATTTCAGTATTTCAAATTAACATGTTTTCAGCCGTCACTGTATTGGATTCACAATCTATTCTGAATAATTTCACTATTGCATGAGGATGTTAAAAACATGTTTAAAATTCATCTTGAATGCAACCTATCAACATATTTACAAACATCTAGCATACACGCTATTTCCAAACAATCCAAAATGAAGTACGTTTGACTCAAATCAGTCAAAAGTATGGATACTCAAAAGTGAGTAAAGATAGTTCGTAGTGGTAAGATGACAAACAGTCACCGATGTTTTCAAGAAGTAAAATTTAAGTTGATCGAACAAAAATAGAACAAAAATGTGTTCGCTGTTCTGGTACCACGTTTGAACCGAATATGTGTGGAAAAACATCCTCAAAACTTTTTCAAGACCAGACATGTTTGGTATTTCATCCTCATGACTTTTTTACAACAAACTTCTTATATTCTTGTCAAAGAAGATGTTTCTGGTGTTACTTGGGAGTTATGTTCTTTAACCAGTCCGCTGTGGCCTGGTCATGGCAGTTGATTACCAGGAAGCCTGTTTTTATTGTGCAGCCTCTGAAGATCGGTTTTACTGCTGTTCCCCGCTCTCAACTACTTTATTGATTAAGATGTCTTAGACCAAAATCAGTTGTTGTGTTGTTAGAATTATCGTTGGGTAGTCTTTTGGAATTATTCTTATCCGTAATTGGCTCATAACTTCCGTGTAAAGCGAGTTTTGAGTAGTGCAGTGCGATTCCTTTACCTTATTGCCCTGGACTTTCGGTATCCTGGGTTGAGTACGCCCACCTCCGCCTCCCGGGGCTTTTGTCCCCCTTTCTTTGTCGATCGGTTCAGGGTGTCCAGCCTTCTTGAGTTTATCCTGGACCCTTGGTTGTCTCTTTGTAGCCGGCTGTTCACCGAAGTACCGTTGGAAGGCTTACTGCCGGCCTTGTGTAGCCTGCTCGTCGGCGGGAGTGCCTTCTTCGTTTTCTTTGGATGTGTTTTACTTTCCCCGCTAGATAGATCAGCTCTGGGCCTTTCGCTGATTCTGGCTGCGAGGTCTCACTTGGTTTTTGAGCAAGGCGATAGGCCTCCTCCTTGCCTTGATCCAACAGCTTTTTAGACGCTTTTTTCCGGCTCCACTCAGCTTAACCCGGTCTGGGTTCTGAGGTTCGCATGGTTTAGCCGCAGTTGATTTGATAGTGACGTTTACTCCATCGTCCTCGCCATTATCTTCCATCTCGGAGTTTTTTGGTGTGTTTATTGATTGATGGACAGGTGAACATGCTTTCCAGTGATTTGCTGTCTAACTGGGCTTCGATTTGCTCCAGAGAGCGCGGCAAGGGATCTAATACTGTGGGGTGTGCCCTCGTTCCCCACAGGCTCCGTTCGCGACTGAGTAATTTTTTCACCCCCAGCCATGCATTACACCGTAGATTCGGGGTTAGACCGTATTAGGCATTTGTGTGGCTACGGTCATCACCACATATATCCTCCTTCTTTACCCGGACTTGGAACCGGCAGCGATGATTCACATTGATCTTAGACATACAATCTGTGTATCTTTAATATCAGAGAATCATCGCTGGCGGAGTTGCAATGCAAACGAGATGGTAAGTTAGTTCTTCTTGTCTTCTTGACAAACAAAACAATCAATATGCTTTGTTCATTTGAAGCTGTTCCGTTGGGAAAATTCGAAAAGAAAGCTGACTTTATTACGTCCTTCCTAGGACTTTACGCCAGAATTTAACTTGGTGTTCGACGTTAGCTGAGAGATTTCAAAACCTCAAAGCAAAAAACGAAAGGATGAGTTATGTCAGTGACATAACTACAAAGTTGACGTAGGACTGCTTGTTGATGTGAAGAAATTGATGTCACGAATTAATACATTTCTACTATATTTTATTCAGTCTATAGAACCATGAAACCCTATGCTATTGGTGCGTGAGGCTCCGGTTCTTCTTCCGCTATTGGTTCTCCACGAAAATTTATAGAAACTGCAGTTCGGCTCGAATTGACTGTTAATGATCTTTTGTTTTTTTAAATCAGCGCCAACATTAGATTAGGGCGAATTTGCTTTTGTAAACAATGGCTTTCGTAGTCATTTGCTCTTGAACAAAAGGTCACAAATACAAATTAAGCACTCATTAAGGAGGAAGAGCTTTATTTGTATCCGCTGATGTATTCAATTTGAAGGAATTGTATTCAACTTCCGATAAATTAGCAGACAAAGTGTTTGTTTACAAAAGCAGATTCGCCCTAATCAAATGTTGGCGCTGAAATGTCTAACGTGTCTGTAAGTGTGAAATGGGTTCGCGATTGAAATGTTCTTATCAGTTTTCTTGAGCTGCAGGACAGCCTCAGTGTTTGGCGGCACGTTTTACTACGATAAAAATAGGCATTTACACCGTCTTCAACTCGAGATTGTACAGACTGAAGATTGAACATACACCCAAAAGTTGAAAAAGTGGCAAAAAATGCACAACCTCACGCACACGTTCAATTTCTCATTGCAAATTACTGTTGCTTTTTTTTGCCCACAACTAATGTTACACGGAAACAAATCCGTTTCTGTTTTCATGAATAAAAAATCATGTTATGAACTCGTATCTTATTTTATGAATTCATGACTCTTATTCATGGATTCATGATTGAAATGACAGATGCGAGTCATGAACTTTGGAAGTTTTGTTTTGCCTCTAATCTGAAGTTGTGTAATCAGCTTCATTAATCAAGAGGCTATTCAAGAATGACAATAGCGTAGTAAGTACATCCACCAAGTACTATCACAGCTCTTCACACCCACACTAGGTTCAAATCCTGACGGTGGATTTTTTTTGTGTAGATTTAAAGTCGATAAAGTAGATTTGACAGATTCATGAATACGGTTTCCAGTATCAGGAATTCAGTTCATGGTTTTAACCCGATTGATTCGTGATTTCATTGCGGCGGAAAAAAAGTTCATCATATCATGAATATTGTTCATGGTGTATATTCGTAACACGAAAACACAACATATTCATGAAATCAGAAACTGTTTTTCTCAATTTGAAAAACAAATTATTTCCCGTGTAGATTTTTCATCCAAGTTACGATCAATAGCAAGAATGGAACAAAATCAAGCGAAATTGTATTACAATCTTACTTTCTTAGTTTGGGTCTAGAACGAACAGCTTAACCTAACACCAAGTAGACCAGTTTGGACATTTTCGTTTTGCAAAAAGTTCCACAGGCTGGAGCGGGAATCGAACCCCCAACTTCATGACAACCGCTTGAACGACGGGCGACGCCGCTAACCACTTGACCACGACGATGATGTGGGCGATTGATTTGGCCATTTTCTCCGGGACGCGGCAGTTTAAGCAACGCCATGTCGAGCCGGTGCGTGGTAATGAACATTTCGTTGAGCTCAAGAGAAATTTCAATGAAACATACTCCTTAGTTGGCAAATTGATTTGGTCGTCCTGAAAAGGACAGATTTGAGTTGTTAACGGAGGGATGATTTACGTCAGCGTCGGGCTTGTTCCGCTTGCCTCGTCTAGCGGACGTGCCACCCACATCAGGCGGCGTCTACTCGATCTCCAGCAGCAGGGCGAAAAACTCGGAAAAGCGCTTTTTTTTTATCACGAGAGTGGGATACACACATCTGAACGGTTCGATGATCCAATAATGAATGATATAATGGCACATACCATTACATGACAGGAAGGAGGTATCAACGAAGGAAAAGCGAATCAAATTTTACAAAAGGGGACGGGCCTCAAAAAGTTCCACAAGCTGGAGCGGGAATCGAACCCCCACTTCAAGGCTATGAACGACGGGTGACGCCGCTAACCACTTGACCACGAAGATGATGTGGGCGATTGATTAGGCCATTTTCTCCGGGACGCGGCTTTTTCAACGCCATGTTGAGCCGGTGCGTGGTAATGAAAATTTCGATGAGCTCAAGAGAAATTTTTATCAAACATACTCTTTAGTTGGCAACTCCCGATAGGTGAACAAAATCGGAACAGAATTAACAATCAATTATTGTTATGATTCTTGTACATTAATTAGTTGAATGTAGTATTCCGAGAAAACTCGCTTCATTCCTGCAAAAGAATGCGGAATTAGTAAAAAATTCACTATGAACTTTCTTAGCAAGTGAAAAGCCAGCTTCCCATCAGACATTTTCTTCAACAAGTTTCGAGGTTTTCTGATTCTTCCACCTCGTTGTCATTGCAGATGATTTTCGTCCTCTGCTCACGGAAATCATTTGCAATGGCCTGTTCCTCACCGCTTTCAAAGAAATTCGGATATTGTTCAATAATCGAGTTGAACTCCTTCAAAGAGCGCAGCTTTGCCGTTATATATTTCCGACTTCTTAGGAAAATGTTTCTCAAAATCTAAAACCCCTTAATCCGTCAGGTGTTTTTGGTAATCATCCACACACAAATTTGCAAGGAGCTCCATCAGCGAGACTTCAGGAATTCCATATCTTTTGACTGGAAGATTCGATTCGCTTTGATGATAAGAGACAATACGTAGCTTAAGAAGAAGAGAAATGGCTGCGTCATCGAGTCATTAAGGTAACAACAATAAAACCGTTTTCTCAGTTTTAGAACTAGAACGAGAAAAAAAACACGAGCTCCGAAAACCGTCCCATTTGCCATTTGACAACTGACTCCAACGATAGCCATCTAGTGGCAGACGGATGCAGAACTGTGTCATCTTGGATTTCTTGGATCGTTTGAGGCTGCAAGACAAGTAACTGCAGATATATCGCATCATTTGTCCCAGGTACAATGGCAGTTTTTTTTTATTGCATGCGTTACTTGCACAGAGGGCCAAAAAGTGGCATGTACATTTGAAAATTATCAAATGAGGACAGTCACGTTTCAGCAGCTCCTTGATGGATCGGTCAGAACCCATCATTACCAAAGCTCCATCTGATCCAACCTTTTTTTTTGTAAACGGTGCCATCGATCTGGTACTGTTTATCAATTGCGCCAAATATGTATAGGTTTTTGTACTGCAAGATTATATTAAAGCTAACAAAAAATCACGTACGAAATAAATATGTTTCATATAGCATAAATTACTATCGAAAACATTATTCTAAGTTCCCAAAATTCTTATGCATAAATGCATAATAATACTTCTAAATTAGAAGAATAGTATTTTTGTAGAAGTCACTACGAGAAATTCTACCAAATATTTTGAGCAGTCTCTTGCGGAACTTTGAAACAAACACTTCTCCAGCGGAATACCTGAAAAAAATATTGAAATAATATTTGAAGAACTATAAGTAAGAATCTTTGCAGGCATCCTAGACAAAATTTGAAAAATAATTCTACAAAAACCCATTGCGAAATTTTTAAAGTTAAGAATTCAATAGATTAGATTACGGAATTCATGCAAAAGTTTAAAAAAGTTTAGAAAAACTGCCGATGCAATGTCAGAAGAAACTTCTGAATGAATTCCTGGAGGAATGCCTACAAACGTCTGAAGAATACATATAGAAACGCCAGAAGGAATATCTAAAGAAATGTCTGAGAATCTTGAGAAAATCTGTGAAATTTTCTTCAAAAATGATCAAACATGAAATAATTAAAAAAAATATGGAGAAATCATTTGGGGGCACACACACAATCTGACTTTCATACTGTCATCTGTCACTGTAATGTCAGTGTTAATTGTGTTATTTTGCCACATGGGCCTAAACTGCACACAGAAAGTTGTATTGATAAAAAGTTGGATCCTAAACTGTACTCATATTTAGAATTTGAGGTTTTTGAGTGGAAAGACATATGCCAAAAATCTTAAAAATCTTGGTTTTTCTCAAAAATCTGTAATCTTCACATACAGATATCTGTATGGAAAAAAAGAAAAAAAAATCTGTGTCAATCTAGATAAATCTGTGCGTGTAGCAACCCTGCGTCTGTCGCATGCGGATGCACAGCGAGAACTGATGATTGGTCGGTCGTCCCCACATGTTCGATAATCGCTGGCACGATAACTGTGGCAGTATGAACCAATCAGAGCGAGGCGCAAACATGATGTCATTTTCGACCAATAGCTTTGTGCGTTTAGACATTTTTCTTTAAGTACATTTTTATTAGTTTAAACAAACGTTATGAATTAAGTTTTCAACAGGGACTCAGCTTTGATGTTCTACATTGCGAATGAAATACTTATCGTAAAATTTCTGTGGGCCAGAGAGGAGATATTATCGTTCAAAGTCTCCAAACCCGCCAAACGCTTGCGATTTCAGAAATTTTAGAACGGCGCTCCTATACAGGAATAGAAAAGAGAGACGTAAGTCCTACGTCAAAAACAATTGAAAAACGGGTTAAACCATCACCTGAGATCTTTGTGGTTTGCATGCTAACTAGAATCTATGTTTTTGTTCAAATTAATGTACGATCATCTCAGTTGTTCTGTTTGCGTTTCCGTTACCCAAAAAATACCAAAAGTGTCACGATCCCTGCTTATTTGTAAGAAAGGTAAAACTTCCATTCACAGCAGGCAGATTTACTTTCTTCGCCCCATATGGTCTTGATATTACTACTACCACCGTTACATCCTGCTTTATACACGTGAAACATCATCGTCATCAGCGGGGCAGCCAAAGGAGGAATGATCAACTTTTCCTCCTGTACAATCCCAATCACTACCCGTCACGTCCCATCACCATAAGGCAGGAGCATCCACTTCCTAGAAAAGTGTTTCGTATTTTCTTTTTCTCCGCAGGTGGCATCTGCCTTGCGGACGGGTTGAACGTGTAAAAAGAAAAACAGGCAACGGTGAATGGCATAGAGATCAAGATGGATTGCGAGATTCGCATTGCCTTAATGGGCACTTCTCTCGTTAGGGTCCCATCTGGTAGCAGCTTTAGGATTTTGATGAAGTGTGCATCCTGACGCTGCTGTCGATGGGTTTCTTCATGAAAACCAATATTTTTTCATTACTTCAGTTGTAACGCTGCTCGGTTTTTGTAACCAGTGATTTATGTACAACATTTGGGAGGGGGAAGATATTACTGGAACAGGATTATTTTGATCAAACGTATTGATAAACTTCCGAAATTGGATGAGTAATCTTTCCAGTAGCCTCAATGATTTGAAGCAACTTTTACTTAACCTGGAAAAACCTAACACAAATTCGAGACGGATTTCTGTTCAAATCCTGAAACAAATTAAATATCTCGATTGAAAGAGGAAACGAAAATACCTTCTCCAAGTTTGAAAGACAGTACTTTTCAAGGCAATTACCAAAACGGCATCATGGGACTGGTGGTTTTCCCGCTGCAAATGATCAACCATTCAAAAAAAATAAAGCTCCTGCTCACCGCCAGAAGAAGAGTGTGGAAAAATGACGAAAAACTCACCCAATGGAAAAATCTCGATAACAACCCTCGTGTTCTAGGTCTGGTCCTGATTCAGGACTGAATAGAGAGCACTGCATGACACACCGCCGACCACACCGAAGGGAGCAAAAATATTATGTACGGTCACATCGATCCTGGAAATAAAAAAAGAAGCACTTGAAAGCTATCATGTCCTGCCATCGTGGATATGAAGGCTGCATTCCTGTGGCTGTAGTAACTCTGACTGCATCCGTCGATGACGATGCTACTGTGGATGACGGCGATAAGGAAGTGAGGGTCCTCCCGTTTCAACCATTTTTAGTGAAACGATAAATTGGATTTGATATAGATAAAATCTTTACCTTCATAGGTCGCAATCGATATAACTTTGTCGTTTTGGATTTTCCTCGCAATACAGCTTGGATTGAATCTCGAAATTTACTATTTAGGCACGCCCAACCACACGGTAAAAGCTCCTTCCCTGCTGCGTTAGAGCGATGAATTGAAAGAGGTAATAAGAAAACCCAATTCCAACCGAGCAGCTTCATGCATAATTCCCCGGTGGGAATCCATCTTTCATGCTTTCACTTCAACGTGCTGGAAGCATTTCTTCCTCCGGTAAAGGATGTCTCCTCTACTTCAGGACACACATTTTCGCTAGGTGCTGCACACGTATGTAAGAGATCCTGCTGTGAGTAGATTTCCCCGCCCCGGTGGAAGAAGATGATACCCGAATGCACTGCGAGCGAGCGAGTGAGCGTTGGGAAGCATAACCAGCAGGGGGATATCGCTTTACTATCAGTGAATAAATGAATTAAGATTAAATAAGATAAATGGGACACAAGGTAAAGTGATCTTGAAGAGCAGCGGCCGAGGAGGGGAGAGATGTCATCTTCTTCTGCTGCCGCTCCAACCACAGAACCCAACTGAGGGTGCTCAAAAGCATTCTTCTACGGGGATCTATCACTACTGCTGTGTGGCATACACACACACACATCCCGTCCGCCTGCCTCCCTAGGCAGGAACGGCTCAAGTGGACTTCGAAAGATGTGCGCTCTCGGATCTGCTTCCGACTGGTTTTATGTGTGATGGCTCTGGTGAAGTGCAGGTTGGGTGTCGATAAAAACGCTGGATCTCTCTCTCGCTCTGTCTTCCAGTCTTGGGTTTCA
The DNA here is from genome assembly GCA_024533555.2 of Aedes koreicus. NCBI lineage: Eukaryota > Metazoa > Arthropoda > Insecta > Diptera > Culicidae > Aedes > Aedes koreicus. Next base: position 115,628 of record JAHHFK020000108.1, read on the forward strand.
GGATATTCCACAGAAGAACCAAGGAGCCCCGGAATCGGGGGCATATGGTGGGGGGGGGTTGCTTCTTTGTAGCGGGGGGCTTTTTTTTTTTCAACAGGTGGGGGGGGAGGGGTTTTTTGTGGGGGGGGGGGGGGGGGGGGGGTTTTTTTTTTTTCTTATTTTTTCTTCTCAAATTCCCTTTTTTTTTGGGAAAGTTAAATTTTGTTTTTTTTTTTATTTTTTTTTTGTTTGGGGGGGAAGAGAAACGGTTGGGGTTTGGGTGGTGGGGGCTGGTGGTGTTTTTTTTTTTTTTTTTGGGGTGGGAGGATTGGTGGTGGCCGGGTTGTGGGGGGGGGGGGTGTTGTGTGGTGTGTGTGTTTGTTTTTGTTGTAATGACCTAAACACAATGATAACGGAAGCTGAACGGCAACGGCAAATTGCAAAGCCCGATCTGATTAAGCCTGCTTGTTGGAAAGAAAACAGGTTAGATCCAAGCCGATTCTAATTGAACATATCGAAGTCTTTTGCAACAACTGTCAAACTTGCCGTTTGCCGTTCCGTTTCCGTTATCATTGTGTTTGGGCGGTAAGTGAGGAGGAGTTTGTTTGAATTTTCAAAGCTGGGTAACGTGTTCACATATCTAATTCAGATGATACTCCCGTTTTGGCTCAAATTCCGAACACTTAAGCTTTGTTGATCATTAAATAGTTTCTCAAGGTATGTTAATTTCTAATGTTTCGTGCGAAATTTGATTTTTCAGTGCACTAGTGTATTGTAATCACTAGACCACGATGAAATTGATTCAAAAATCCCTATCCATGGCAAAAATATGACAATATTCTCAATTCATTTTGACTCAAATTCCGAACACTATTTTTATACTGTCTCAAATTTCGAACAGTTATGGCTCATATTCCGAACATGATAAATTCAATATTCCATATATACCACGTGGACTGTTAAGAGAAAGGGGGGGGGGGGGGGGGGTGGGATATTGAAGGAGGGTCTGGTTGGCAAATTTTCACGGTCCATGTACACTTTTGAAATTTTTTTTGAGCGATTTTTCACGCAGGGGATGGGAGAGGTCTTAAATTTCTCTAAACCTTTAAACGTGATATATGAACAACCCGATGCTCTAGAATATGATGTACATTCATACCGAAAAATCAAAGTTCTTTGACTTAATTTAGCCCCTGACGATAATAAGATAATACATGCGGAAGCCATCATCCACCCTATAACGTTAAAGCACAAGATATTTACGCCCATTGAAAAAAGGCAAGTACAATGCTTCCACCGGTAGTATAAATTTTGATTATTGTAGAGGTTTCAAAGAACTATGTGAACATTTGACCAGACTATTGCAGTTTAAATGGGCAAGACTATGATGAAAAGGGTTTTTTTTCTTTAAATTGTACGAGGAGAACAGGGCGGTCAGAATAAAAACTAGGGAGTTGTTCTGCACACCCTTATACACCCCAAAGCGTTAGTTTATTACAATGGTTGGACAATGGTTGGTGAGGCTGAACTATCCTGCTGTTGAGAAATAAAGGGCGATACGGTCAAAATTTGGTCAATATCAACTTGACGTATTTCTTTTAATTTTGCATTTAAAAAACCTGAACACCCCTCATTTTGAAGGTGTGTGTGTGTGTAGAATGTTGCTCCTATTTTGATTTTGGAATTCACTCTTCAGTTGTCAAAATGCCGTCCAAGCAAGAAGAGCAGCGTATCAAAATTTTGCTCGCGCATCGCGAAAATCCGAGCTACTCGCACGCAAAGTTGGCAAAATCGCTAAAAGTTGCCAAATCAACCGTTACAAATGTAATTAAAGTGTTTGGGGAACGTTTGTCGACAGCCAGGAAGTCTGGATCGGGGGGAAATCGAAAACCGGAAGCCGCTGAGACGACAAAGAGAGTTGCCGGTAGTTTCAAGCGAAACCCTAACCTATCTCTCCGAGATGCCGCAAATAAGCTGGGTGTATCGTCTACAACCGTGCATCGAGCCAAAAAACGAGCCAGACTATCGACTTACAAGAAGGTAGTGACTCCAAATCGCGATGATAAACAAAATACGACGGCCAAAGCGCGATCCCGGAGGCTGTACACGACGATGCTGACGAAGTTTGACTGCGTGGTAATGGACGACGAAACCTACGTCAAAGCCGACTACAAGCAGCTTCCGGGACAGGAGTTTTATACGGCAAAAGGAAGGGGAAAGGTAGCAGATATTTTCAAGCACACGTAACTGTCAAAGTTCGCAAAGAAATATCTCAGGTTTAGGCAAGCCATCTGTACCTGTGGCTTGAAAAGCACCATTTTCATAGCTTCCGGGACTGTCAACCAAGAAATTTACGTGAAAGAGTGTTTGAATAAAGGTCTGCTGCCTTTCCTGAAGAAACACGGTTGTTCCGTACTGTTTTGGCCGGATTTGGCATCTTGCCATTACGGTAAAAAGGCCATGGAGTGGTACGCCGCCAACAACGTGCAGGTGGTTCCCAAGGACAAGAACCCTCCCAACACGCCAGAGCTCCGCCCAATTGAGAAATACTGGGCTATTGTCAAGCGGAACCTAAAGAAGACCAAAAAAACTGCTAAGGACGAGCAGCAGTTCAAGGCAAACTGGCTTTCTGCGGCGAAGAAGGTGGACAAGGTGGCTGTACAAAATCTGATGGCAGGGGTCAAGCGTAAGGCCCGGCAATTCGGATTTGGAAAAGCGGAAGCCTAACTGAATATTTTTCCTGAATTTTATACTAATTGAACTTGAAAAAGAAATTTAATTTGATTTTTTAAATAAACGATTTCACCGATTTACACGCGTTTTCCCTTGACCAAATTTTGACCGTATCACCCTTTATCCTCCAATGTATCAGAAATACATTCCGTTGTATAATCTATAAGTAATATATTGATAATACTGATAAAATATTTTAGTTGTTGTTCACTTACCCTCAACGTCATACATAAACTGGATGTTTTCATCGTTCTCGAACAGTAGTTCATCGTGAGGTATTTGATCAATATCCTCCGGAATGTTTAAATCGCCGCTTTGATCTGAAAATTATCGTCAAAATATGATTGTTAATTTCGATCTAACAATTTAAGGATAAATGTTCCCAATTCTTACCTTCGATTTCAAGAGGAGTTTCATCACTTGACAAAACACGACCGTCTGCATCCAGCGTAAAATCAAGGCCAATCAACGATGGGTCAATTTCAAAGTACTCCAGTGGTCCCTCCACGCCCTCTTGAACGCTTCTCCAAAAGTTGAATAATTGGGAGGTTTTGAGGTCTCCGGTCCACATCAAATTTCGACGTTGTTTCTCTAAATGTTCCAGAGATTCAGTTCACGCAGAAATACTCTGGCAGAGATAGGCTCATTCACAGGACCCGCGAGAGTCAAAGAAGCACTTCTATTTTGAAGTTCATTCTGGGAAACAGAACTTGGATCAGGGAAAGATTCATATTTAATGGCCTCAGATGCAGGCCACACTTTCGAAATCCATTGATCAGTATTAGATCATTGTTCTCCATTGACTCTAAAGTTTTGTTTTTTTGCCTAAAGCCTGTAGGGAAACAGGATCAATGGAGGAACAAAAACACCGGAAGCACACCCAGCCATCAGCACAGTGTAGGATTCGCGATTTGAATTTCCTTGAATCGACTGTACGTTCTTCGTACCTAAAACATAAGATGCAGAATAAATTAACTTGGTTGAAAAGCTGAAATCAAAATATGTATACATACCACGCTTGGCAAAAACCTCTTTCTTGTGGGGGCTGGGGGCCATTTCAAAGGCGCTTTCATCCATATTGAATGTGCGGTTGCCATCGTTCAAAATTCCCAAGTAACCGTTCTTTACGAGGTACTGTTCAACTTCATTGTTCTTCCAGCACTTTGTTAGTACGGTTCTGGAACAACAATAGAAAAAGACCGATAATCATTTGTAAACAAATGATTTTTAGCCCTTCCCTCGCAGAGGTATTGCATTTTCAACCTTTTGTCCCTTTCGACCTTTTGTCTGTTCGACCTTTTGTCTGTTCGACCTTTTGTCTGTTCGACATTTTGCCTTTAAACCATATATCTTTCGACATTTTGTGTTGTCTTAGCCCAGTTAGCAAATTATTGCTGTGTTTGCCTGAAAATAGTACGTTTTAACATATTGTTTGGAATTTGAATCATGCGTCGAATCATGATTCATATTCCGAACACTACAGTTTTGCTTATTTTAATGGATATTTTTTCATAAATGGTAATTTGTTCGTTTATTTTCAGTAGATACATACATTAGGTAGCACTTAACACGAAAATAGTTAACCAAATAGTGGTAACAACTAGAAAAATTGAAAAATTACTTATGCTTGTTTTTTAAGGATTCTGCTAACGCAAACAGTTCAGGATTGGTTTTGACTGTCACTTTTTTGCAAATGCTTAAAAATATTAAAAAAGGCTTTAGCGATACCATTAAATGATGTGAATCGGAAGGGTTAACCTCAAAGAGGGTGCGAGTATTAAATTATTTATAGCAATAAGGTTCAGTAAATTTATATTTAAAAACGAAGTGTTCGGAATATGAGCCAAAACTAGTTGTTTAGAAATGTATGGTAGAAAACTTGTGCGGTATTATAATGAACCATTGTTGATAACTAATCTTCGGAGTAAATAAGGCTACAACACGCAGTATTGAATTTTATTGTACTAAACTGGTGAACTCATAGCCAGAGTAAACTTTGTTCATGAGCTTCACTCATTACAATGTTTGTCCGCTCACTAGGTGCGCATATTTCTCATTTAGAACTTTAATTTAAATTTGTTGGATAGAGTATTATCTTTCCAGTAGGATTACTTGTCGTCTGGAATTTAGTAATAAGAATAAACATTAACTTTGGATTGCTAACTAGATGGGGAATGCTTGGGAGGAAAAATGATCTCCTATAAATTTGGAAGGTAATCGGAGATCGTCTTTTGATACACTGAAAATTAAATTTAGTAATAACGAAATCGAAAGAAGGAATTGTAGAGAGTATAGCATGTATTATGCATTTAATCCATCATACCTTAGCAAAATCAAGAAAAAGAAAATGCTACTCCACAGAAAATACTCTCATATTTTAAGAAATTTATATTGTTCACCACTTTTCATGAATATCCCTAGTGGATTAGATTTGAACGACCCTTCTAGTGTTCTTTCCCCTTACGTGTGTGGAAAAGTGGGGAAAGGGGGATGTGTGGTTTGGGGGAGGTTGTAAAAAAGGTTTTTTTGGGGGGGGGAAAAAAAGGATTTTTGTTACACTAGTCGGCAAAATCGGAACTTTTTTCGCTCCCGTCGGCATTTCTGGTTGGATTTTATAGATTTTGCTACGCTGAATCCAAATATGGGCTCAGAAATGCTGTAACACGTCCAGTTTTTGAGAAAAATGTGATTTAAACTCACAAAAACACGTACTTCCGTAGTAATATGATCTACCTAAGCAACAACCAGAATATTGGCTCTGCCCTTTGCAAGTTGGACTTGGATTTTATGGAATGGACCTCCCTGAATCCATTCGTGAACACAGATTTTTCGCAACACGTAAGATTGATGAAATAAACCGGGTTTTCATTCACAAAATTACGAATTTTCATGAAAATCAAGATTTCCTATTTTGAAAACATGAATTTTCGCTCCGCCCTTTGAATGTTGGGTTTGGATTTTATGAAATAAACCTCCCTGAATCCATTCGTTATCACAGATTTTTCGTAACACGTAAGATTAATGAAATAAACCGGGATTTCATTCACAAAATTACGAATTTTCATAAAAATCAAGATTTTCTATTTTGAAAACATGAATTTCAGCTCCACCCTTTGAATGTTGGGCTTGGATTTTATGAAATGGACCTCCCTGAATTCATTCGTGAACACGGATTTTTCGTAACACGTAAGGTTGATGTAAAAACCGGGTTTACATTCACAAAATTACGAGTTTTCATGAAAATCAAGACCCGTCCATTAATTACGTCGCTCAAAAATACAGATTTTTAACCCCCTCCTTTCTTTATCACATTTTTTGTATGGATTTTTGAAAATTTTTGTATGCATCGTCACTTTTTAAACCCCCCCCCCCACCTCCCTCTCAAAGCATAACGTAATTTATGAACGATCCCTTTAGCTGTGCCTCTTTGAGTATATTGAGTATATTGATGTTGCTTCTTACAGCAGTTTGGGAACTGAAGACCTTCAAAGTTCATTCATTAATTCAAAAGTCAGCTGCACAGAGCCCTTCAGAAACGCCTCATTAAATACTCTATTCAGCAGTGCCGTATTTTTAAGTTAGGATAGGAGTGAGCAAGACAGCATTAAAACACGCAAACACTCAAAAAACAAAAGAATAGACAGAGACAAAAGACTCTGTGTTAGTCACTATTGCTCGAGAGAATAAGGAAAAGATATGTTAAAAAAGAAAGCAAGAATCCTCAAGCACGTAGCTTAATGCGGCATTTTATAGAGCTTTTTGACGTTTAATTTGCGCACACTACTGCAAGATTTGAATCGAAGCAGTGCGAGTGAGAAGTCAACGAAGTTGTGGGAAACCAAACCGTGCATTAATCCCCGCATGTTAGACAAAGAAAGACGATTAAATGTCGAAAAGGTCTATTGGCGTATTTGCGGCACAAAATTTGTGTCATTATTGCTGTCTTGCTTTGGCGTCAATTAATGCTCATGTTGACTCTCTTCAGCCTTGCACAATCATTTTTTATTCATTCAAAGCTAGCTATTTGAGTGTTACGGACGCGTTTTTTTTATTTTTGTAAAAATGTCGCGAATTTGTCTGAACGATCCGCAAAAATTTTGTTGCATTTGTGGAGACGTGATATTGAAGGAACAGAGAAAGGGGTTTACACCTTTGTTGGAGACAGCATATCAGCTGTATTTTGACAAGGAGCTTCCAAATCGTGAGTTTCCATGGGTTCCAACATACTCCTGTTGCTCATGCTACCGAACATTGCTTGGTTGGATGAAAGGTACGCACAAAGGCTTACCTTTTGCCAAACCTATGGTGTGGACTAATCCAACCAATCACATGAGCGATTGTTACTTTTGTTTGACAAAAATTATTGCTGGACGTGCTGATGAGTTGGATTCGGAACCAGGCGAATCTGAGAAAAGCTTTCAGGATGATCCAGATTTTTTACCTTCGGAGTCTGAGGAACCGCATGTTATAATTTCGAGATTTGGAGCTACCCAAGACCAAAGCGCAGCTGCTAGCTTCAAGGCCAAAGCTGTGGAATGTCCTGGAGTTACGAGCATGGAATGCGTTCCAAAAGGTTTGTGGTCATTTCTTGGGAAATGAAAAGTCTCCGGATTATGTACACATCGTTCAAGAGCTGGTTGATTCGTATGCGCACTGGGATGTAATATGTCACTTAAATTGCACTTTTTGCATTCTCATCTGGACTTCTTCCCAGAGAATATGGGAGCCGTCTCAGATGAACATGGAGAACGATTTCATCAAGATATCGCACAGACTGAAAAGAACTTTGCTGGCAAATGGAGCCCAGCGATGCTAGCGGACTACTGCTGGATGCTACAGAGGCACCTTTGGAGAACTATAAAAGGAAAAAGAAAACAAAGTGAATTTAAGTTGAAAAATATAGAGAAAATTTCAACTAAATGACTGACTGACTGACTGACTGACTGACTGACTGACTGACTGACTGACTGACTGACTGACTGACTGACTGACTGACTGACTGACTGACTGACTGACTGACTGACTGACTGACTGACTGACTGACTGACTGACTGACTGACTGACTGACTGACTGACTGACTGACTGACTGACTGACTGACTGACTGACTGACTGACTGACTGACTGACTGACTGACTGACTGAACGTGACTGACTGACTGACTGACTGACTGACTGACGGAGTTATCATAAAATCTCAAGTGCGGGTGAAGGTAAATCCATGTCAGACTAGGAAATCTTGATTTTCATGAAAACTCGTAATTTTGTGAATGAAATCCCGGTTTATTTCATTAATCTTACGTGTTACGAAAAATCTGTGTTCACGAATGGATTCAGGAAGGTCCATTCCATAAAATCCAAGTCCAACTTGCAAAGGGCAGAGCCAATATTCTGGTTGTTGATGAGGTAGATCATATTACTACGGAAATACGTGTTTTTGTGAATTTTAATCACATTTTTCTCAAAAACTGGACGTGTGACAGCATTTCTGAGCCCATATTTGAATTCAGCGTGGCAGAAATCTATAAAATTCAACATATATACTTGAAGGGAGTGAAACACTGCCGACTAGTGTAGGAGAAGGGGGGTTTTGTAGGGACGTTGTCTTTGGGGGTGAGGGTAGTGAATGGTAGATTGGGGAGGTTTAGGGGTGGTGACGATGATCGGTGAAATCACGACAATCATGGACTCACGAACCAATTCGTTCTTTTCTGCAACAAAACCGATGAGTACAATTCATGAACCTACGTTCGAATTCATCGCCACACGCGCAACTGTCAAAAATACAATGCGTAGACACAGAAAGAACTTTCGCACATTGCACGAAAACAACACGAAGAGCCACGCATTTGTTGTGACAGATAAAATATAAGAAATGCTGCGAACCAAGCAGATATTACGGCTTCAATAACAGAGAGGTGGTCCCAAAATCTCTCTTACTCTTGGTTTAAATCGAGTATTAGAACATGTTGGGTTTCCCAATGTATTAAACCACCATCACACCTTGTTTTTGCTGGCCCCAATAGCATCCTTACTGGCGGTTTAAATTGGTTTGAATTGGCCCTCAAGTGCTACTTTCTTCTTATTGCTTCCTCAACGAAGTAAACCGAAGTAATTTTCAGCCTCCTGCGCTAGTTCATTCACCTTAACCCAAGTAAAAGATTCGAACCGGAACAATTGGTATGGACTTTGGCTACGGATAAGGACTAACGATTGGAAACTTGGGTCGTGGAACTATCGATCTCTCAATTCAAAGTACTCGCGTGCTTCCGACGAAATGCAGAACCGTAAGTTCGATATCGTGGTGCTACAGGAGGTGAGCTGATAAGAATCGATTCCCGACAGTGCAGGTTATCAGCATCATTAACGTGCATAGCCCTCACCTAAGAAGTACTGATGATAACAAAGAAGAATTCTACGTACAGCGTGGAGCGTGAATCCGACCGCTGCCTAAACCCTGACATCAAGATTATTGTTCAACACTGAGTGGACTATATACTGACGGACTACGGATTTCGGTATTTTAATGAACACAAGCGACGTACAGGTAAAACAGAAAAAATGGAAGTGTGTTATATCAGGGATATAACCGCGAGTTTCACATAGGACCGCGTTGAGGTATTGAAATCATAAATATCATAAGGTCTGTATTCACATTAATCCGGACACCTTCAAATCATTAAAACTTTTGAAATATTGCACGTAGAAATGAAAAATTTCACTGTGGTATAGCTGAGAGTTTATGATGAAAATGAATATGATTGATGTTTACATTTCATGTTGAGTATTCAAGATGGCGACGAAAGAAAAACAAGTGCGCGAGCGAATTTTGTACGGGCGTACGGCAAATCCTGACTTGTCAATACGGGACCTTGCAAAACATTGGATTTGCCTAAATCCACTGTTCACGATGTGCTCAAATCATTTTCGGAACGTTTGACGGTGGAGAGGAAACCGAGAAGTGACAAAAACATTGGACGCGCTGATCCTGTCATGGACCGAAAGGTGAAAAGGATATTAACGAAATACCCAAATCTCTCCATTTGAACGGTGGCTCGTAAAATAGGGATGTCGCCTGGTTTTGTCCAAAAATCAAAACAACGTTTGGGACTTAAGTCGTATAAAGTAAAAACAGTTCCAAATCGACGTTTGTACTGCGAATATTTGACGAAGTTTCGAGCAGCTTCACGGGCTTTTTATTCTGCTATGGCCAGAAATGCTACAGCTGAGCATTTCAGAACGAAGAAGGCATCGAAATTTCCCAAAAAATACCTTGTGTGGCAAGCAATTTGCACGAGTGGTAAAAAGAGTAAATCTTTCGTCACTACAGGCACAATCAAAAAGAAGATCTATCAGAAAGAGTGTCTGCAGAAGCGATTGCTACTCTTCATCAAAAGTCACCAAGAAAAACCTTTGTTCTGGCCCGATTTGGCATCTTGCCACTATGCTAAAACTGTGTTGGAGTGGTACCAAGCAAATCAAGTGAACATTGTTTGTACCAAAAACCTCAAACCCGCCAAATTGCCCAGAGCTACGACCAATCGAGAGATATTGGGCTCTGATGAAGCGGAAGCTTTCTGGAAAGAAGCAAGGAATCAAAGACATCAAACACTTCCAGCAAATTTTGATAAAGACGGCTTCTACGATTTCTGAAGAGTCTGTACAAACCCTAATGGACGGAGTTAAGCGCAAAGTTCGAAAATTTTATGCAAATACCGAATAACTATGAATTGTTAAAACACATCCCATGAATCTGAAATAAACAACTACGACGGAAATATAATGCGAAATCTATGTTTCATTCATGTTTTGAGGTGTCCGGATTATTGCGGATACAGACCTTAACACATACGGTTGATTAATATTGAAATGTTTTTGCATTGACCCTTCTTTTTGCAATGAGTTTTACTTCATACTGTACTTTCGTGACCCCTTTTTGACATGCTAAACAAAATCATTGCTGCTCTCAAGCAACTTCTATCAGAGGTTGGTCTGGAAAGTCGGAGTTTCTGATTAGAGATCCATTTTCTACTATGGAACCAAGAATAGAGCAAGTTCAAGTTGGACGAATGGAAATTAATTCATGTTCCTCTCTAAGATACTTGGGCATCTACATGACGGCTACGTTAAATCGACCCGAAACGATCCGACAAAGGTGTTTGAAAGCAACGCGGGCGAGTAAGATCATCCTGCCTTTCCTACAAAAAAAAAACAAGCCACCTTGGAATATAGTCCGGAGAAAATACGCTACGGTGATAGTTCTAACTATATCGTTTGGCCTAAATGAAATGTCAGTGACATCCCAAAATCGTAGATCGCTTCGACGATTTGAGAGGAAAATAGTAAAAGAATGGCTGGAGGCTTGTGGGCACAAAAAAGGTCATCCACAAGGAAAATACTATTAAATCGAACGATTACAAAGAAGATAAAGATTCACAGGATAATGTACTGTGGCCATATCATGCGAAGGAGCGAAAACCATTTGTTGCACGTTGCTTATAATTTCAAAATCAGTGGCCCTAAAAGGAAGTGCAGGCCTTGCGACACCTGGCATCAATCGTTGGATAAGGACTTGGCATCCTTTGGTAAGACGAGACAGAATTTTGAAGAGCTGCTGCAAAGTAAAGACTTGCTGCGCAAGGAAGTACATAAGCTGTCTGAACTACCGGAAGCCTCTGACAGCGAAGAGTCTGAACTTCACGCATCAGATGTTATAGAAAACGTACAGAGTGTGGAGAGTAGTAAAACTGAGTAAAGTACTATGCAAAAAGTAAGATAAATAAAGTAAATGATTAATCTGAGAATTAAAATTTCATCCTTCATTTTCACTTTTCCAACTACAAAAACCCAAACTGATCCAACTTTATATGAATGTTGTGTGGGGAATAAGAGAGAGGGAGAGAATCTCAGTATATTGTATTGTTAGACTTTTATATAACAACAATTAAATGTATTATGCTGTAAATTTTAAGTTTCAATCTCAATTTCAAAGTGCGAGATAAGGCGCTATAACCCTGGAAATTATTGCCAGGCTTTTGGGTCAAATGCCAAAAATTCGCCCACAGGCTGAAGGAGCAGAAACTAATCTTTCTAGCATACGCTAAAGTACACATTATCACACTGTTTAACTCTATATGGAAGCGCTTGGCACGGGAGGTCCACGCTTTCTTCCTTCCCTTGATTCGAAGTAGTAAAGCGATTTTAGATACTCTTTCTGGAATCGCTCTATTTCTTGGAATTCTCTCTATGGCACATGCTACGCAGTTGGCCTGGCCAGTGACAAGAAAAATGATGTTTTCAAGAAACCGTAATTTGCCAGGATGCTGTCAAGAATTGTTAGTGTGAGATTAGATTATATACTGCACTTTCGTGACCCTCTTCTTTCTGGGCTATGCTACTCAACGCTAGTATATAGCACGTGAGACGAACCAAACTGATTTCAGTATTCGAAATTAGCTCTAAGACGATAAATACGTTGACATTAATGGAATGAACATGAAAACATGGGTTGATTTTACAGTTGTGGGGGCCCAGGGGGCCATCAACTTGTGGGCTTAAGATTAATCCTAAATACAACTATGTCCATGTCGTACGAAACAATAAGTGAAACTCATTTTATGGCAGTCCCTACAATGTGGGGGCCCGAAGGCATGCTAGTTGTCACAAGCATCGTTTCGAGCTCTGAAATTACATTACTGCAGTGGGTAGACAGGGAAACCGGCATCTACTGCGTGGACAGTGGCGGGTGGGCAAAGCCCTGTCCGAGCCACCAGCTGAGAGCTAGTGTCGAACACTGAATTCATTTCGGTTCGGCTTGTGTGCTATATACTATTACCCGTTTTTGAGGACCCGGAAAGGGAAACAATTATTTTCAATCTGATCAGATGCAAATGTGTAAGGGAGCAAAACTAGGTCATTTTGAATTACAGAAATGTAACTATTTATACGAAAAGGCACTTAATTGAAATTTCTATTCAAAAAATGTTTTTCTGATCAAATGGTGTATAAATGAAGTCGTTTTGTTTAGTCAAACGAGAGTTATTAGCGTTTAAAAATCTTACACTTTTGCGTAACGCTCTCATTTTTCAAAATTTTGAAATGACACCCCGTATAGAAAAGAGAAACGTAGTCCTACGTTAAAAGAAACGTCTCTCTTGTGGTTGCATGAATGATTGTTAGATCTGCTTTATCGAATCGAAATGTAATTCGAAAAAAGCGATACCACGAGGAATTGCTCATCGTTTTTAATTTTGCTGACATGGGGTTTGATCCTGTACTTTTGGATAGAATTGTTACTGAATCCGTGGCTGATCATACAATATGACAAGCAGATGACAAGCAATATGAATGTCTCACATAAGTAACGATACATTTTTTTCATTGTACAAAATTGAAACGAGAGGAAGGTAATTTGCGAAAAATAATTTTCGTAGTAGGATAGATTTTTCGATATCCGAAACGAAGGTTGAAGTGGCCTATCTTAAAAAATAGACATTCTTTTTCGTCCACTTCAATCTTACCCGTGAAAGAGACAGTGCTGTGAGGGTTTTTTTTTCCCCACACGATGTGTTCGTACAGGTAGCTAGAACGTGAAATGTGTCTGAAAATCAATGTAACTATAGACTGTTCCAGAAATTATAAGCACACCTTATGTTAAGGGTCATGTTGAATTGAATGCAATTTTTAGAATATTTTGGCTGCGTCTTTTTGTTAACACATTTCTGAACGTTACAGCATAAAAAAAACATTTAGTTTCTGGTTGACTTTCAAAATGTGTGCTCTTACTCCGGAGCAGAGAAAAAGTATCGTGCACAAATGGTACACTGTGAGTGGAATCTCTTTAAGAAAATTGGCCAAGGAAGAGGTTGTTAGCGTTGGAGCGCAACGAACTGCAGTTAGAAAATATGGAGAACAATGTACTTTTGAAGATGCACCGAGGAGTGGTTGGAAATCCGGTCCTGTGAGTGCTGCTATTGACAAGAAGATCAGGGATGCCTATAAGCAGAAACCATCGGCTTCCGTTCGACGTGTGGCGAAAAATTAAGAACCTCGACGTCTAACATGATGCAAACGAACGACTTGGACTCAAGACATACCGGAAGCAGAAGAAACCCAAAAGGAACTCAAATCAGGCGGCGTCTGTGAAATCGAGAGCCCGGAAATGAAACGTATGTGAAATTGGATTAAAACACCCTTCCCGAGTCACAATACTTCACTGTACGCAAGGACAGGGATAATATCGAAACGGAGAAGGTAATTTTCACCGAAATATTTGGCAAGAATGTGATGATATGGTAGGCAATATGCAAATGCGGTAAAATATCTAGCCCGTACGTAACATCGGAGACAACGAACACGCAGAAGTACAGTGTGTCTCACAATAGGTGTCACCTTTTTTCAGTCTTGGTTTATTTCAGCTGGGTAATTTTAACAGCGGAATTGATTATACCCGTTTTGAGTGTATTCTTTTGACAGCTTATCGCTGAAGATAAATAAGCGATTCCGTTTGTTCTATTTATCAGCTACCATGGAAGCCATACGGGAGCAAGTTTTAAAATTACATTTGCAAAAGCTTAGACCGTGTCAGATATTCAATAGCCTTAAGCAGTTCGGAGTGAGTAAGCGTTTTGTTTTCCGTTCCTTGAAACGGTTCAAGGAAACTGGAAATGTCCATATTCAACGCAAAGGAGGTGCCAAACGAACTGCCAGAACGAAGAAAAAGATCAAATGTGTGAAGGAGCGAATAAGACGTAATCCGGCCGTATCTGGCCGTAAATTGAGTAAACGATTTCAAATGTCCCCTGCTTTAATAAACAGGCTTTTCAGACATGATCTGGAGTGCAAGCCAACGGGTTCACGGTTTGACGGAGCGTCAAAAGCAAGCCAGGGTCCAAAGGAGCTGAAATCTTTTGATTTGGCACGGTGACTGTGAGATTTTATTTTTGGATGAAAAGCTCTTCCTCCTTCAGGACAGTCATAATCAACACTATGATCGTGTGTATGGCAAAAGTCTTGCCAATATTCCAAAAGACAAACTAGCTGTAGAACGCTATCAGAATGTATCGAAAATCATGGTATGGGGCGCCGTTTCACGAAAAGGAAAACTTCCTCTTCTTTTCATAGAACCTAACGTGAAAATCAACACTGAATGTTACATCGAGCAGGTTTTGAAGAACCATCTGCTTTCTCATGCTTCAACGCTGTATGGGAATACACCATATTGTTCCCAACAGGACTCCGCACCAGCTCACAAGGCAAAGCAGACACAAGCGTGGTGCGTGGAAAATTTGCCCGATTTCATTACAACCGAAGAATGGCCTGCATCTTCACCAGATCTCAACCCACTTGACTACTTTGTTTGGGTCTATATGCTTCAACATATAGGACCTACGAAAGGGCCCACTTTAAATCGATTCAAGAAACATTTGGTTGATATTTGGGACTAAATTCCTCAGGAAATCGTGCGTGCCAGCTGCGATGGGTTTACAAAGCGTTTGCGCAAAGTTATCAAGGAAAAGGGCGGGGGATTCAAATGGAATTGATATGCTTTATATCCTTAACACGTATCTTTCAAATTAAAAATAAATTCTATGATTTGGTTGATTTATTTTGCTGTAATACCATTTTGTTTTAGTGACACCTATTGTGAGACACCCTGTACATCACGGAATGCCCCCAGAAGCGTTTATTGCCGATGATCAAGCAGCATGATGGTCTAGTCATATTTTGGCCTGAATTGGCATCATGCCATTACACCAAGGACACACTAAGGTGGTACAAAAGCCAAAATGTCTGTTTCGTGCCAAAAGACATGAATCCGCCAAATTGACCGGAAGCACGGCCCATCGAGACTTTTTGTGCTTTGACCTATGCAATCGAACCTGATATCAAAAAATTTGAAAAGGATTGGACTCAGACCAAGGCCGGTGCGGCTTCTGCTGTACACAGAAGTTGTCTCCATTGTAATCGGTCCATGAACCTCGGTAGCCTCGCTGTCTGCGAAGAGTTCGCAGGTCGCCTACTTGATGTATCCACCTTGCTCGTTGCACGCCGCTTCTTCTTGATCCCGCCGGTTCTTTTTCGAGAACCATTTCAACAGGGCTGTCGTGATTCTTACGACATGCCCAGCCCATCGTAGTCGACCGATTTTAGCGATTTGTACGATGGAAGGTTCTCCCAGCAACTGGTGTAATTCGTGGTTCATTCACCTCCTCCACGTTCCGTCTTTCATCTGCACTCAACCGTAGATCGTACGTAGGACCTTCCGCCCAAAGACACCAAGAGCGCGTTGGTCCTCCACTAGCAATGTCCATGTTTCGTGGCCGTAGAGAACTCCCGGTCTTATTAATGTCCTGTATCTCTCTGCTGGTGTCGTTATCGGCGGTCACCAATGAGCCTAAATGCACGAATTCGTCTACGACCTCGATTTCATCACCGTCGATCTGAACTCGTGGTAGGAGGCTTACATTGTCTTCTTGTGAGCCTCTTCCTTTCATGTATTTTGTTTTCAACGCATTAATCACAAGCCCAATCCTACCAGCTTCAGCCTTAAGTCTGATGTACGTGTCCGCCATCGTTTCAAAGTTACGTGCTACGTGTTTTGGTGGAAAACAATGAGAAGATTTCACGAATCTCACATGTCGATGGAGGAATCCAGGTAACGCAAAGGTGAGGTTAAACGTCATAGATGGTAATTGGTAATAGAAAGATAAGAAAATCTACGATAATGACAATACTGACCAATTCGATAATTTTGAAAACAAAATTCAGTTTTAGATACTACGATGTTGAACCTCACTTTAGCTTTACTTGGATTTCTCAATATGACCAATTGGTTAGAAGAGCGATCTTGATTGATGTTCATGGTACGAACCTGCTTCATGAATATCTTTTTGATGACGACAGAAACTCGTTTTTAATATTTCGTTCAAAACATTTAGCAAACATAAATTATGTTTCATTTGCGTTGTTTCAATTTCAGTATCCGAAAAGGTTTTCCATCGTCGAAATGACATCATAATTATTTGTCACATTATAGCAACAATTTAACATTATAGTAAAATTGTTAGATTGCACAACTCGTGGTACTTGGTTTACACTTCACTTGTCAAAATGTAAGCTGGTTCTAGTGGAATTTAAAGGAACTTGCTCGCGTTTTCTAATGATAGTTTGAAAAAGTGTTTCAGTTTTTATTTGTTATTTCCAAAAATGAACAAGAGAAATGCTAGTTTAAATTTTCATTGTTTTCCAATAACAATCGTTCAACTAATATGCTCGTAAGTGTTTTGAAGTGCTAGACTACATCTTGATGGAAAAGGCTCCGAAAATTCAACGATATGAAACAGCCTACAATTAGTAAACATTCGTAAGAAAAACTCACAGCTGTATTTACAATCAAACCGCAAAAACCTTTTCTCGAATCCATAATGACGTATCCACCGCAATACTCACTCCGTTCGGTTCCGTTACCACACATACAACTCTTCACATTAAATCCAATTTTTCCCAATTGGATCACGTTCGTTCATCACCATTATCTCACCGCCATCATCACCATCAGCAAACGGTAAAGGTGCTGGGTGGCCTGTGGAAGAGAGCTTTCCGGAGTAGCTCAAGTCCCCCAATCTACTTTTTACACAACAATGACACAGGGTTTCTCTTCCTCCCAACGCAATAGGATTGAAATTCAACAGAAAACCAACTCCCGAGAGCTCACCCGTTCAAAGCCGATATAAATCCCTTTAGAATTAAAAAAATAAAAACAAAATCCGTTGATCCCAATAAAATCATTTGTACAGTGTTCTCTCTATCCGGGCACGTACCTAGCGTTATTATTCTTTGCCTCCACATTCGCATTCGTTGTCAAATGTCCTGATGCAGTAACTGCTCCAATTGGCGTCGGGTCCAAATTCGATCTGCTGACGTTTATTGATGTGTCAGAAAATATCAACAGCATAATTAAAACCTACCTCTCAAGGACGGGCATCGAAATCATCCGGTAGACGTTCGATAATCCCTCCCACCCGCACCCGGTGAGCCGGATGAGAGAATCTTCCGTTAAACATTATGACCACCAACGGCATCGGGAAGCACTCCCAAAGGAAATTAAAATCCTCGGATTATGATGATTGTGCTGGAGCATCTTGTCTTGGCGAGCATCCTGCCGACAGCGGAGTAGAGAAAATGTTGCACCCGGAGATGATCTTATGATTCTTATGAGAGGTGCAAAACGATTACCTAGCATCCGGAATGATGCAGCACATGTCCTTGGCAACCAAGGCAGAACTCTGGATCCAGCAATATTTCGAGCACGAGCTTATTGCCTTGGCTTAGCTTTTTATGATAAATTAATATGATTTAATATTTGCTTTCTGGAAACGAAGAAAAGGACAATCCTAGCTCAGAGTGGAATGGTGCTGATCACGACAGCGAGCTTTTAGTAGTCGAGCTTCTCGCAGTCACTGCAAGGCTGCAGCTTTGGCTTCGTGCGGTCGTAAAGTGAAGCATCTTTTGCTGTTAGCTGTCACGGTTGGTGCAAATGGTGCAGTGGAAGTATTGAAATTTATGTCAAAGAGCAAATGGAATTACTTGGAGCAGAGTACCAAAGTGAAAGAAGTCGGGATTCAGTTTCATTTTAATCGGACAAGTGAAATGGAAAGTTATTCGAGGCCACTGGCATGTAGTTTGTGGGGGGATTTGCTTGCGTGTGTCATTGTTACAAGCACTAGATTTACTGATGAATATTAAGATTTATTAGGAATAAAACAGGTGGGTGGGAGGCCTGATCTCATGGGAGACCAGAGAATTTTACCAGATATGAAAGTATCACATATTCTGCACATTGATTTCTCTGTCACGTCGTAGTACGTTTATATAAAGGCACTGATATCAAGTGTGATACTTACGGGGTTTGTCGGGATTCACTCTTCATTAGACAAAGTTAATAATAAAATAAAATAATTCACATAGATAATCTAAGGAAAATCGTGTTGGGCTGAGCGACAGCAATCTCTGTGGACAAGGTTACCAGGACGCAGATCACGTCATTTGGTCTTGTGCTGGGCATCGTGGAGTCAGATTTGAGCTTTATGATTCCCTTTGGGCTCGAGCTAGACAACCCAATGTACCGGTTTGAGATATTTTGGCTCTACGTGATCTGGAGTTTATGAAACTCATTTAAGTGTTTTTAACTAAGATTAGCCTTTGATTGTAGTTAGTTTAACCTGTATGTTTACTTTGAGGTTTATTTTTATCTGAGTTTGTGTTTTTTTTTCTTTTCATGTAAAAACGGAGCGTTGCCCTGACGCAAGAGCGGCGATACTATTTATACTAGTCCAATGTCAGCCATATTTGCCCTTGCGTTTATCGAGTGCGGTCGTTAGACATCTAGAGAATTAGAAGAATGTTGAGTAGTACGTAGTGAAATAAGCTTTCAGGAAACATCTCGGATCCGGACTTTGCCAGTCTTAAAAAAGATTCCTTTTGTATATTGTGTATATTGTATAGTAAAATTTTAGTGCCCCAAATTGTGCCAAAGTTTATTTGATTATGTTATTGGAGGCAGCAAAGAAAGTGTCCTTGGTCTAGGTAAAAATAGGTTTTTTTTTAATTCGTTATTTATTCCAAATTTTACATTATTTACATTCATATATTAACCTAGGTGATCCTGCTAAGTAATTAACATTTCAACCTTATATGCTATCATTTATATCTAATTGTGTTAATATTATTTTTACCTTGTCGATTCAGTATATTTAACATGTTTTTTTTTGCCAGCGTGTAAGAATAATTGTTGATTTCTTAAAACTTGTTCTTATATATAGAGAGAATTGATCATTGCAATTGAAGACTGCAATGATTTTTGTCTAAAATTATGAATTATTTTGTTGGACATTTCTTCTAGAGTCTCGACGTTTGAAATTCTATGTAATTCAATAGTACTGAACCAGGGTGGTAGCTTCAAAATAATTTTCAGAACTTTGTTCTGAATCCTTTGAAGTGCTTTTTTCCTAGTAGCACAACAACTAGACCATAGTGGCACAGCATACAGCATGGCCGGTCTAAACATGTGTTTGAATATTAGAAGTTTTTTCTTCAAACAAAGTTTGGATTTTCTGTTTATAAAAGGATATAAACATTTTATATATTTATTACATTTGGCTTGAATGCCCTCAATGTGATCTTTAAAAGTATTAATTTTTAATCAAGTATCAGTCCAAGATATTTTACTTGATTTGACCAAGAAATTGGAACTCCGTTCATAGTGACCATATGACTATTACTTGGTTTCAAAAATGCAGCTCTAGGCTTGTGTGGGAATATTATAAGTTGAGTTTTGGAAGCATTAGGAGAAATCTTCCATTTTTGAAAATAATCTGTAAAAATGTCCAAGCTTTTTTGTAGCCTCCTGGATATAACACGAAGACTTTTTCCTTTAGCGGAAATGCCTGTGTCATCAGCAAATCAAGATTTTTGACAGCCCTGAGGTAAATCAGGGAGATCTGAAGTGAAAATGTTATAAAGTATTGGCCCAAGAATGCTACCTTGAGGAACACCAGCTCTGACAGGCAATTGATCAGATTTAGAATTCTGATAATTTACTTGCAAAGTTCTATCAGTTAAGTAGTTTTGAACTAATTTCATGATATAAAGAGGAAAATAGAACTTTTTCAGTTTCGCAATAAAACCTTCATGCCAAACACTGTCGAATGCTTTTTCTATGTCTAGAAGAGCAACTCCAGTTGAGCAGCCTTCAACTTTGTTTGAACGAATTAAATTTGTAACTCTCAAAAGTTGATGCGTAGTTTAATGCTCATGGTGAAATCCAAACTGTTAATCAGCAAAAATTGAGTTTGAGTTTGAGCATCATTCTATTCAAAATTATTTTGGGCTGCAAAATGGTGAGTAGATAGCTGGGATGGAGCGTGCGTCCTCGCAACATAGCTATGGTCCTCACAAGTTCCTACCTCATGCTTCCACGGGTCAAGAGATGACAAAGACCGCCAGCTAAGGGTTGCGTACTTAGCTGGTAGTGCAGCCTGGGCACTGTTGTCCTTCTGACTTCAGCTAGATTGAGGAGGTGCGTTCCGAGCGTCTGTCTACCAAGGAGGTGCGGCTCAAACAGCGTCTGTCCTGGCATCCAGCGGTTGAGTAAGAAACGCAGTATCGCGTCAACTATACATTAGGTGGCAGCCGCACCAAGGCGAGGTAGGTAGCGTGACCCCGGTTAAGTAGCATGCTGAAATCTTACTCTGCATCGAAAAATGGAAGTATTCTTTATACGGTATATCCATAGAATTCCCGGGTATTGTGAAATGGGTTTGAATTGTTTTCTTCCCCCGTGGCTATGATAATGCAAGTCCGTCTACAATTGCAGCAGGATTAGCAGACATGCAGACATTACAAATATAATTGTTATTATCATTTTATATTATAACATCCCTTCACAATATTTTGTTATGCTATTTTCAGCTTCGCATTTGCATCGTTGTAAGTTTTGGCCCACCTAACTCACGTTATGTATTTGAAAAGATAGGATGGTTTTTACCTTTTTTTTTAGAGAGAGAAATATATACGACAAATTCTACAAAAAAAAAATCGGTTTAGATTTATTGAGTTTCCGTTTTTGGGCAGTAATCATACTCATATGAAATTTATTTGCCTAAATTTCCTTTGTTATTTTGCTAGGTGTTTAATTTTATTTCATTATATCACGTTGGAATTTTCGCTATTTTAGAGTTTCAATCATCTAACATCGCAGCGGAAGAGGCAAATAGCGGCATTTAATTATTATATGTACATTATGTAGTATTTCTTTACAACATCGTATTATTTCCATCATATCATACCCTTCACATTTTCATACAAAAAAACCTGATTTAGGCGGTATCTGGCTTAAACACGAAATATCCCTTCAATTTATGACATCTAGCATCCCATATATGTCCAGTATATAACGCAGAAAATTACAGCTGTGGTAGGCTTTTGAAAATTACGGAGTCTGTGGTAGGCTTTTGCACTTATTGCTGAATGTATTTTTCATTTCCGGTTTGCAAATGGACTTTTTACCAATTCTGAGCTGAGCAGATTCAGGCAGCGCTGTGTGCCATTTGGCTAGTGTTTGATTTTACATTCAATCTTTGTCATTACTTCATCATAACATACAATATCATTATATTTGGTAATATTATTTTATTGATTTTACTTCATAGATGATATAAACATTACTTATTGTTTTTTTTTTGCCCATTTATCTTAAACTCCCTTCCAGTTAAATCTTCCCATTCCTAACTCGGTAGCAATAACTATTAAATCAGCAAACATAAAAGCGGATTGCTGTTATAAAATCAGCATCAAGTAGCAAATAGTGACCATGGCAACAGTAAATTAAAATGTATAAATGTTAGTTTTGCAAAATTTCAATAGATTTAACAAACTTTTTCAGGATACCTCAAATCAAGATTTTGGTGAAATGCTGCTATCGCTGAAAACGAACGAAAACGTGCTTAAGCGCAGAACCACAGAACTCTACACTTTAACATTTTACAACATTTCTTGCATTTCAGGATCAACCGAATGAAGATCATATATTATAGATACAAATGCTTGTAGTATTTTTCATTTACATAAATATATACACCATTATATAAATATTTCATGGGAATGGGAGGGACCATCAGGGCACCCGATTGAAGCACTCTGGATGGGGAGAGTGGGAATGCCAACTCCCCATTGCTAACAGTTTGTGAATAGAGGGCGGGCTCTTCTCCCCGCCCATTGGGGCATCCTCATGTTAGATAGCTTGCTCTTTTGACCAATTGTTCAGTCTTGTTGTTGGAAGGAGATTCTTTATATCCCTGTGGATACGTATAAGTGATGTTGCATATCGATCCACCCAACCCCTTTTTGGCCCTTCATACAACGGCATGATAAGGATAATCAGTGGTTATTAAAGCTTGATCAAGTCTAACAGAGGGGAGAGCCCATTGCTGTCGGACTTAGTTTCCGTGCTACAATGGGTGGTAGTACATATCATACATCATACATCATATATATATATATATATATATATATATATATATATATATATATATATATATATATATATATATATATATATATATATATATATATATATATATATATATATATATATATATATATATATATATATATATATATATATATATATATATATATATATATATATATATATATATATATATATATATATATATATATATATATATATATATATATATATATATATATATATATATATATATATATATATATATATATATATATATATATATATATATATATATATACAAATATATATTTATATATATAAATATATATATATATATATACAGCGATTCTACGGGAAAAAAAATAGAGTTGAAAAAAAAATTGTCCGATTTTGCTCAAAATCGCTTGGTATGTTCTTCATCAAAAATAATAAGACCCGTATTTTTTTATTTTTTTATTAGGATGACCATGTTCGATATAGGGTTACCAGAAAAATCGACATTTTTCAAAAATGTTTATTTAAAAAAAATCATAACTTCTGAACCACTGGGTCGATTTGCATTGTCTTTCTATGAACAGAAAGCTCAATATTTCTTATTTTCATTAAAAATATTGATTAAAATAATTAATGTACATAAATATGCTAAAATGGTCAAAGTATTTGTTTTTTATGATTTTCAAAATGTTGGTCCACAACGACTATTTATTTTTATATTTTTTTTATCAAAACTCAAACATTTTTACATAACATATCAAAAAATCTTAAATGTTCATTGAGCCGTTTTTGAGTTAAATTTTTTTGAAAATTTCAAGTTTTTTGCCCATACACACATGGAATGAGCATCATTTTCCAAATTTGGCAACAAGCGCTGTCTGAGAGAATCTTGGGAGGTCGGAATTGGCCACAGGGTCGGGAATGGACCAGGCTCCGCTATATTAAGGAATTGGAGCTCAAATCTCAAAGCTTTAGACTACAAGCAAGGGTTTTCTCAGATTACCTTCAATTAAAACTCAGCATTTAATTTGATTATATAATGATTTTGATTTGGCATAATTCATCAAAAAAAATATTACATAGCAAAATTCTTACAATTTAACGCACTTTTCTTCATCTGAAAACGAAAACCGTTTCACGATAATGTAATTTTCACTTTGTGGCTTAAAGTAATGAAACGATTGTGTCCCAGAGATTTGTTTTACACGAGTATAACGGTTCTTTATTTTCTTTTCCATTGCATTGTAATCTTTTTCCGAGAAAAACTCGTAATATATTTTGGAATCTACTTTAGAAACAGCCCAAGAGTAAAGTTCGTATGCAGTTGTAATATGATGGCCTTGTAAACTTGCTTTTGAAGCGTTTCGCTTTAGAACACCTCCTAAAGCGTCACAAGGCCCTTTTCCATGGCAACTGGCAAAAAAGTTCCACTCTGCATTAAGACCGAAGTCCTTGTACGTGTGGCACAAATTGAAAGCAGTCATCTTATTTTTGTATTGACTGCCTGATCCATCAGAAAAAAAAAATGGATATTTTTCAGGTGAGGTAGCTTTTTTTTAATGAAATTCACACAATTTGTTATAAACAGCCGAACGGCAACATGGTTAGGTTTAGTAAATTCTGCGATTGCTATAAAGCTTGTAAACTTTAAATTTTGTGCTTCATCCTCATAATATATGGCAAAGGATGGATTGTGCATTGAGCGTTTGCCCAATGAAAACCTTGTATAGCGTCCTGAATAACAAAACAGTAATTTTCAGAGAAGTCAGCAATTATAATGCAGTCAGTTGGTTCCAAATTAATTTTAGTTGTTTTAAGTAGTTACCTTGTCATGATACGTTTTTAAATGGTTAGGAATAAGTTTCTTATCCTTAAGGGTTTTAAACATTAATTTAACATTCTGATGATAAATGCATACGCAGACAGTATGCGTTCCACTTGAACCAGCCAGAATACAATTTTTTGGGCGGCTGCTGGAAAACATTGAAAATCCAATTTTAAAAGTAGGATTTATATATATATATTGCTCTTTGAAAATCAAATAAATTTCACGAAGGTTACATAAAAGTAACCTGCGCTGAACATGCACTTTTTCTTCTGCCATATTTTCAATAACGAAATCCCTTTTCCCAGGACGTGCTCTGCTTATCTCGTCACTATTATAAAAGTCCCTAACTACAGTTAGAGTATCATCGCTCAAAGATAACATATTTACTCTGGTCTCCGGTGTGCTCATAAAACCTTTTTCAATCTGTAATTCCTTTGCACGTTGAGCAGTTCGTTGCGAAACACCGAATTCTTGCATAATTTTGTATGCAGTCCAGGATTTGGGGAGAGAAGTTAGAATCCTATATCGATCGTTTCTGTCAGATGTTTCATCAAATTTTGCCTTCATCTGTTGAAAAATTTCCTGTCCGTCTCCGGGTTTCTGGGCAGCAGCGCTACCAATTGATTCAGCACTCGTTGATTCCAAAGAAAACAAAGATTCTGAAAACAAGATGGAAAAATATCACAATTAGTTAGGAAAATTTTTATTTGTATAATGTAACACAGATTGTATTCGATTATTCGAAGTATGATAGGCAACTGCTCTACAAACTGAGCTACCAGGTCGGATTAGGTAAGATTATACGGAACTGATATTTTTTTAAATTTTCTGAATAATCGAGTACAACTTGTATAACGTAGCAAATCATGACGTCTGAATAAACAAAAAGAAGAGATTATTCTACTTACCACCACTAGGAACAGCGTCAATTTCCGATGATCTAGCGGCATTGGGATCGATTATTTCGAAACCACCATTATTGATGTTTGCTGGTGCGGCGAAATTGTTCACTCTAGATGGTCCGGCCACGGCGAAATTAGTGGTGGCTGATGGTCCGGCAACGGCGAGATCACCAAGTTTCGATGGTTCAGAAACGGTGAGTTCTTGATTTCCACATTCTAGATTAACTGCACTTGGAGTTGCTGGCTCGTTTTCTGTCTTGATAAAGCGATAAAGTCTGTAATAGCAGGTATTACAAATGTAGGAACAGCTTTTATCCAATTTTATTCTCCTTTCCGCTGCATAACTAAATAGTTTAGGAGTAACTTTCTTGTAACTATTACTCCAAACATGGCAATTTGAGCATTCGTGCTTCATTGTATTAAACGTTTAAAATTAACACTTCATTTGATCACTTTTTAAGAATAAAAAGTAAAACATTCAAACACTTTTCTCAAATTTTTGCTAGTACTCGCGAGCAAATTCCTTTTAATTCTACTGGGAGCTTACTTACAGACTTCAAGTGCTCGACTTGAAGGGAACATCACAGTAGGTCTAGTATTTATAGTAGGTTTTCACGGCTGAATGTTGTAGAGTGGCTGATTCGCGTTGCGGCACAGAAAAAGGTCGGTAAACAGTAAAAACTGAAAAACACATGTTTAGGGTAAAATGGGCCGAAATAGACCATTTATCGACCCCGGCACAGCATGAAACTGGCACCATTCGATTCCTCAGAGTTTTTCACATAAGATATGTCCCATTTCAAGCAAAAAATATAGCGGCAATTGTAGTTATCGTAGTGAAATCTGATGAAAAACGTATGTTTAGGGTGAAATAGGGCGAAATAGACCATTTTTCGACCCCGGCACAGCATGAAACTGGCACCATCCGATTCCTGAGAGTTTTTCACATAAGATAAAGGGCGATACGGTCAAAATTTGGTCAAGGGAAAACGCGTGTAAATCGGTGAAATCGTTTATTTAAAAAATCAAATTAAATTTCTTTTTCAAGTTCAATTAGTATAAAATTCAGGAAAAATATTCAGTTAGGCTTCCGCTTTTCCAAATCCAAATTGCCGGGCCTTACGCTTGACCCCTGCCATCAGATTTTGTACAGCCACCTTGTCCACCTTCTTCGCCGCAGAAAGCCAGTTTGCCTTGAACTGCTGCTCATCCTTAGCAGTTTTTTTTTGGTCTTCTTTAGGTTCCGCTTGACAATAGCCCAGTATTTCTCAATTGGGCGGAGCTCTGGCGTGTTGGGAGGGTTCTTGTCCTTGGGAACCACCTGCACGTTGTTGGCGGCGTACCACTCCATGGCCTTTTTACCGTAATGGCAAGATGCCAAATCCGGCCAAAACAGTACGGAACAACCGTGTTTCTTCAGGAAAGGCAGCAGACGTTTATTCAAACACTCTTTCACGTAAATTTCTTGGTTGACAGTCCCGGAAGCTATGAAAATGCTGCTTTTCAAGCCACAGGTACAGATGGCTTGCCAAACCAGATATTTTTTTGCGAACTTTGACAGTTTCGTGTGCTTGAAAATATCTGCTACCTTTCCCCTTCCTTTTGCCGTATAAAACTCCTGTCCCGGAAGCTGCTTGTAGTCGGCTTTGACGTAGGTTTCATCGTCCATTACCACGCAGTCAAACTTCGTCAGCATCGTCGTGTACAGCCTCCGGGATCGCGCTTTGGCCGTCGTATTTTGTTTATCATCGCGATTTGGAGTCACTACCTTCTTGTAAGTCGATAGTCCGGCTCGTTTTTTGGCTCGATGCACGGTTGTAGACGATACACCCAGCTTATTTGCGGCATCTCGGAGAGATAGGTTAGGGTTTCGCTTGAAACTACCGGCAACTCTCTTTGTCGTCTCAGCGGCTTCCGGTTTTCGATTTCCCCCCGATCCAGACTTCCTGGCTGTCGACAAACGTTCCCCAAACACTTTAATTACATTTGTAACGGTTGATTTGGCAACTTTTAGCGATTTTGCCAACTTTGCGTGGGAGTAGCTCGGATTTTCGCGATGCGCGAGCAAAATTTTGATACGCTGCTCTTCTTGCTTGGACGGCATTTTGACAACTGAAGAGTGAATTCCAAAATCAAAATAGGAGCAACATTCTACACACACACACCTTCAAAATGTGTTCAGGTTTTTTAAATGCAAAATTGAAAGAAATACGTCAAGTTGATATTGACCAAATTTTGACCGTATCGCCCTTTATGTCCCGTTTCAAGCGAAAACTACAGCGGCAATTGTAGTTATCGGAGTAAAAACTGAACGAACACACCGAATTAGGGTGAAATGGGGCAAAATGAACCACTTCCAATGCTCTGCACAGGATGAAATTAGTGGCAATCGATTTATTGGCGTTTTTTCCTATAGAAAAACATCAGTTCATGTACAAATACCAGCGGATTTGAAATAAGTCCGATTACAGGTTCGATTATGCCCACTGTGCAGCGTTGGCTCACACAGCGTCTCGTGATTTCTTTCCACATTGAAGGCTAATTTTATGAAATAAAATTTGACTTTGGCTTGCGATCACATTCACTAATAATTGTGAATAATATAGGTATGTAGGAAGCCACCATCCTAGCGTGGGCCTTGCCCTGCATGCGGTTCCACTTAACAGAAAGATCATGCTTTGTTACCGTTCTAAATTCAACATATCGCTGTATGAAGGGCCAAAAAGGGTTGGGCAGGCCCGTAAGCAGACACACTTACGCGAAACCTGCGGGAATAAGAGAATCTCCTTCCAGCAATATAATCCTATAAAACGAATAACAAAATACGCAATTCAGTTAAGCTTTCCACTAGATGGTTTGTTTAAGAAAGGCGCGTCAAATTCATTACAACTGTTGGAGTGGAATGTACCAATCATAAATGATAGACACATCCCCTCCTAGACTCCGGTTGGCCGTCCACTCCATTGTCCAATTGCAAGTTCAATGATGCCCTGATGCACCCCCCCCTCCCAGTCATGTTTTAAATCAATAAAGTATTAGGTTTTTACAATATATATCAAATATAGAATATAATAAAGAAATAAGTATATATATAGAGTGCGTATGAGTATACATAGTGTACGGAAAATTGGGCAGCCTGGACTGGATAATGTTTTCGAATTGTACACCTTGCATGTCAAAATTTCCTAAATGATTTTTATTTAAATTACATGTTTGCATACTGCTGGCCTACTGCACTTGTAGAAAAACCTGCAGAAAAACCTGAAAATTTAGACAATGTATCGTAACCATGAGAAAAAAAATGAATTAAAAATTATTTTACATAACTTAGTAGTTCCATGGATGACCTGAAATAATTTTTATATAATAGTATAACTTAAATTTCGGCATCTTGTTCCGTTTCCTTGCATCGCAATAATCATTTGTAGAGGATCTCATAGGTACTACATTGATTTTAAATAATCAAATTAATTTAAATGTAATAATATACTTTCATTCATAACAATGACGTAACAAAATGATAACATGAGCACGACAGTTATCGATAATAGAATGTATATCTGTGACTAAGCTGTTCATCCTCTCGTCGATAGACTTCACCTTTTTCAGCTAGCATTAATGTCAAGTAAGATTAATATTTGTATCCATAATAATAATAAGAGAATATAATTTATTAATGTACAAAAAATATCTGACATCCAACGATCCAAGCACATCTAATGTGAACGTTATGCTGAAATAATGAAAAACAAATTGAGCCTTTAATGCTTGTAATGTTGCTCCATGCTCATAAGATAAGTGATTTTAGAACGAAAAGATGATCCCAAAGCGTAGTGAATTTATAAATTTAATGTAGATGATCGCACCCCCTCACTTCGCTATTGTCAGATTGACAACATTGCCCAGGCTACGCCAACCAGCGTCTCCATGTTTCAGCTGGCAGTCTTTTGTGATCATATGACTCGTGGAGGCGTGAGGTAGGAACTTGTGAGGATCAAAGGTCTGTCGTATCCTTCTTTAATGCTGTCAACTCACCATTTGAAGCCCTAATAATTGTGAATAATGTATAAAAAAAATTGTGTAGCGAAATTGCTCCTTGAAGAGTTTGCTTTCGATGCAACTTTTTCAATTTCCAAAAAAAAATTGAACAATACGGAGCTTGGCACTTGAAAATGGAGGCAATGGCTTATATTTTTTGCATTTTATTTTTCAGTAGAAGCGGACTCATGTACAAACTACAAGATTTTTCAACATGGTTTGTTCCCAAAAATTGTGCTTCATTTAGTTTAACACAAACGAGTGGAAATAAAATTTCAGAAAAGATAATCAAATATGTTTAAAATTACAAAACAACGCGCAACCTCCTAAACTGGCCAGGCCAACTTCGTACACACTTAGGTTTTTTTTACAGAACCCAAGTAACAAATTCAATTTTAAGGTACACTTGAAGAAGTTCTCAAGACTCATTCGATAAAACCACGCATAAAACTACATATTCTACATAACATCGATAAAACAGCCATAAAACCCTCATAAGTTCAAAAAGGCCCATACCACAGAAGGTTCTCAAGACTTTTTCCCAAGATTCGCTTAAAATTTGATAGTTTTATCGGTACATTCTTGTAATGACATGCAGGACATGCTTAAAACTATGATAAAACTACCACAAGTTTTGGTAGTTTTATGATTTTCCTCTCTAAGAACACTTCCAGTCCGTCACAAATATGTTTCGAAGATTCCATTTTTGGATTGGTTCTGCTGAATGGGGACTTTTTTAAGAGAAAAAAAAACATCGATACACATATGATGTTTCTTTTTCAAAGTGGATACGTATGTAAATTAATTGTAAAATTGACCATAAATATATGAGTTTTTTGCCTGCAATTGATAAATTTTTCATGCGACGTTCAGTTTATTGGTGTTTTATAACATAAAAGTTCGAAAATTTTAATGCGCCACGGAATCATTGCTAGACCATTGATTTATTTGAAAAATAAAACATATGTTTTATCTAAAACTACCATAAAACGCATATAAAACTAATATTTCTTGCACAAGACAAACAAGATTTTTTTAGGAACGCGATAAGTTCATCTTCATTTGTTCTATTCTTGAAAAAGAGGAGTAACGCTTGAATAAAACTTGTTTGAATTGCTCAAGGTAAACAAGTATTTCGTAAGATAATCCGCTATAAAATCAGTGTGGAGAAGGCACATCATAAACAAAGAAAATGTGAACGTTCAAATCAAAAGTGCCCATGCATAATTGTTGTTCATAATTAAAGCTTATAATTTATTGTTTTTAATCACCAGCCTAAGTCGATTAAAACATTAAAAAACTCTAACTTGAATATAATAAATATTATGATGAATATAACATATAATAATATTGCGTCGATGGCTGAAACATCAGTTGAGCGAAAGATTGTTTTTCTCTTGATCTGTACGCTGAACCTAGCGTTGGAAGAAGTGCACTGTGTAGTGGATCACTGAGCGATTCCAGCGCACTTCTTCCGACTTTGGATTAAACGTGCGGATCATGGGAAAAATCGATTTTCGCTCAGATGATGATCGTAGTGCACATTAAACCTTATGTCAAAAGTACTGCGCTGCATTTCTACGGTGGTGTGCCATATAACGCACTAGACGTTAGGTTTAACTTGCACAACTGGCATAAAATCAAATATCATGAGTTATGCATTTCGGTTTTCAACTGGCGACACATTGCACCATTTTATTTTATTCGTTTTACGCATAACGCATAGACCCTTTGGATAAGTTAGTCTCAGTAGGCTGCGAATCCAATGGAATGGTCAAAAAAAAAATTGTCGCTGGTGGCTGAGATGAAGGAGTGTTCAATATATTGGATAGGTTTTTATTGAATTTCCGCTTGAACGATCCGCTAGTTTTTAATTTCTTCCACGTGTAGGCGTCCATTGTGACAGTTTGTTTATTTTTCACATAATGTTCTTTCTCAAGAATATGTGCTCTTATTTAAGATCAAATGGTTCTAAGAGAGTTTTATGGCAGCATTTTCAAGATAAATTCATCTTAAAGAAGAATGTCATAAAACTTAAAAAAAACTTTTATCAGGTTTTATGCAAGTTACGAAACGATGTCTTGAGAGGGGGATCAAGTATCTTATAAAACTACCGATAAGGTGAATTACACTTATAAATGATGTAGTTTTATGGAGGTTTCTTCAAGTGTTCTTTAATAACTCATAAGAACTGTTAATGAATTAAAACCACCTTAACTTGGAAAATGCCCTGATAAAACCGGAAGAACTCCACAATGCTTTGATAAAACTACCATAAAACATAAATAAAACCAATTTGCATTTGAATTGCTGCTTAGGAAATCTGTAAAATTTACCGAGTTCTCAACAGCTAATCGTTCGGTAATCCGATTTAATCGGTGAAATTTCACAGTAATCTGTAAAAACTTTACAGGATTTCGGTAAAATTTTACCGAAATCCATTAAATCGGATAACCGAACGTTCATCTGTTGAGAATTCGGTAAAATTTTACAGATTTCTGTGAATAAATCTGAGTGTGAAGCATGTGCCGCACAGAGAATTCCAAGAAATAGAGCGATTCCAGAAAGAGTATCTATAATCGCTCTACTAAGGTCTGTATCCACATTAATCCGGACACCTTCAAATCATTGTAACTTTTGAAATATGGAATAGGAAATTTGAAATAGGAATGAAAAATTTCACTGTGGTATAGCTGAGAGTCTATGATGAAAAAGACTGATGATTTCATGTTTAGTATTCAAGATGGCGACGAAAGGAAAAACAAGTGCGCGAGCGAATTTTGTACGGGCGTACGACAAATCCTGACTTGTCAATACGGGACCTTGCATAAACATTGGATATGCCTAAATCCACTGTTCACGATGTGCTCAAATCATTTTCGGAACGTTTGACGGTGGAGAGGAAACCGAGAAGTGACAAAAACATTGGACGCTCTGATCCTGTCATGGACCGAAAAGTGAAAGGATATTAACGAAAAACCCAAATCTCTCCATTCGAACGGTGGCTCGTAAAATAGGGATGTCACCTGGTTTTGTCCAAAAATCAAGACAACGTTTGGGACTTCGTATAAGGTAAAAACAGCTCCAAATCGCAACGACAAACAGAACTTGGCAGCAAAATCACGGGCTCAACGTTTGTACTGCGAATATTTGGCAAAGTGTCCATGCGTTGTTATGGACGATGAAACTTATGTCCTGGAGGATTTCAAGCAGCTTCCAGGGCTGGCTTTTTATTCTGCTATGGCCAGAAACGCTACAGCTGAGCATTTCAGAACGAAGAAGGCATCGAAATTTCCCAAAAAAATACCTTGTGTGGCAAGCAAATTGCACATGTGGCAAAAAGAGTAAATCTTTCGTCACTACAGGCACAATCAACAAGGAGATCTATCAGAAAGAGTGTCTGCAGAAGCGATTGGTACCCTTCATCAAAAGTCACAAAGAAAAACCTTTGTTCTGGCCCGAATTGGCATCATGCCACTATGCTAAAACTGTGATGGAGTGGTACCAAGCAAATCAAGTGAACATTGTACCAAAAACCTCAAACCCGCCAAATTGCCCAGAGCTACGACCAATCGAGAGATATTGGGCTCTGATGAAGCGGAAGCTTTCTGGAAAGAAGCATGGAATCAAAGACATCAAACACTTCCAGCAAATTTGGACAAAAACGGCTTCTACGATTTCCGAAGAGTCTGTACAAACCCTAATGGACGGAGTTAAGCGCAAAGTTCGAAAATTTTATGCAAATACCGAATAACTATGTTTTGTCTTCACGAATTGTGGAAACACATCCCATGAATCTAAAATAAACAACTACGACGGAAATATAATGCGATATTTATGTTTTATGCATGTTTTGAGGTGTCCGGATTATTGCGGATACAGACCTTACTTCGAACCAAGGGAAGGAAGAAAGCGTGGACCTCCCGTACCAACCGCTTCCATATAGAGTTAAATAATGTGATAATTTCTATTTTATCGTTGGGAGCATAGATGCTAGAAAGATTAGTTTATGCTCCTTTTGCCTGTGGGTGGACTTTTGGCATTGGAACCAAAAGTCTGACAATAATTGTCAATGTTATAGCGCCTTATCTCGCTTAATAACGATTGAAACAAAAATCTTATGTCATAAAACTCATAGACTACTACAAGCTGTGTTGATGTCTACCGTGTTGCTATGATCTACGAACACTCCTCCTCAACACGGTCCTTCAATCTGAGAACTACAGTGCGATCACTATTCTCAATGCGGCCTTTCACTGATTTGATTTGGTGGACGGGCGATCAAAAACAGACACAATCTCAACGTGGCTGCAGATCCTTCAAATGTGTCACGAATAACAAATCCTTACATCCCACCCATTTTCGATTTCAAGACTGACAAGACGAGAACCGGTTTCGCTGGAGACTGATCAAGGTGCAGTGCTGTGCTGTGTAAGGATATCGGAACCGTTTCAAACACGCAAAGGATTTCGACAAGATAATGGTCTCTCCTGTGTCCTGTTTAATATTGCACTACAAGGTGCTACGAAACGTGACTTTAACATGCGAGGGCGGTTTTCAATAAATCCCGCGAAAATTGCCTCGAACTCAGACGGAACGCAGAGGCGCGCAGCGAGCAAGATGTGAGAGGCACTCGAAGAACTGGAGATAACCGAGTCTCGTGGTGAAACGCAGGTGTCATGCGGAAAAATAAATTCATCCGCTCATTTCTCCATCAGATCTTTCCATCTCCTCCAGACGGAGACATGGAATCGTCAGGTGATTATAAAAGATACTTCATATCCCTTTCATAAGCATTCAGACCAAATGCCGCCGCCAGCAGTCGTGTCTGTCTATAAATCAGAAGAGCCATTTAATTCCACCCACAACAACCCGCTGAGTTATGACGGACGGTTCCTTTGGAGCTACACCTGCCCAGATCTGAGCTGGTTGCCGAGAGGATTTTCTCCTACACGGCTCGTTGTCGACACTCAACTTCAAGGTAGGTCGGTTGGCTTCTTTCGACATCGTCTACAGCAGCTAGCCATAGGATATAGGTAGACGGCAATTTTTCATCCTACGGAGAGCTCCAAGAAGAGGCATTTAGCCAGTAATCCTCAATGGGGTCGGGCCACCCATTGTCTTCCGGAGAAGACGGTTGTGGTCTCTCTACGCACAATAATGGTGAACGGCAGACCGGCTGCTGATGGAAGGACTCATTTACTCTCATTAGCAGCGTCATTGAGCATAAGGAGCGCACTTTTCGTCTTTTTGCTTTGTCGTCCTGGGAGTAGCAAACACTTTGAGTGGGTCTGCTGTTTCTGACACTTGGTAGGTCGGTCAGTCACGCTGGGAATGACACGCTTACCTTCCCCGAACTCATCCCTCTGGATTGGAGCAACAGAGCGCCGGCCGAGATGATGACACCGGAAAGCGAGGCGAAATCTGTCCGTCCGTTTCCTTTTCTTCGTGCGGCGATGAGCAGGGAGAAAAGGTGCTTATGAGAATAAATATTCTTTCATTAAAACAAAACTGATGAAAAATGGCGAGGTGCTTTCCACTTGTGCTTTTCGAGGGTTTTGCCTTAATTTTTGCATGCTTTTGTTATTCGCTATTCCATTCCAGGAATTATAACTCCTCGGATCTGTTTCAGTGCGGTGTAAGTAAAGGGTACTACGAGATAAGATGCTATTAGGCTTGATGGTCAAAGCGTTTTCCGGCGCCATTTTTATGGACAGTTACGGAATGAGTGATTATCCCCATCTTCTTTCGAGGCTTAGCAATATGACCAATTTTCCGTTGGAATTAATCTGTTAAACTGATGGAAAAAGGGGTTTTATTCAGCCATGATTTAAATTTCATCGAACAAAGGGATAACTATTTGTTCAACGACTTATGACCAAGGGACGTTAGAGTTTTTGGCTCTTGTGAACCTGCCGTAGATCAAAAATGTCCAATGACCCATAAACTATCATAATTTCATAAAACTTTGACAAAGTTACCATCACCCGAAACCAATCCCAACCGATAAATTGTTTCAATTACGCCATTTGCTCTTGAATCCCTTGCGGAGATCCGTTTTCCGAGCCGTTCGCTTTATATTTATTTGTTACGTTATGTTTCCTCGTTGTTGACTAATTGCATTTTTACTTTACGCGCCCCAGGCCCTTTTTCCCCCGGATGGAACTTTTGGGTGAAACGGAAAACCCCGATCCACTGTGAATCGGCGTGGTTTATGTGACCTGCAGGTGGCGGCGGCGTCATATCCCCTCGGCCTATCGGGATTCGTTGGTTCGAGAAATTTATGTTCGAAATAATTTTCTGACTGTGTGGAAACGAAAATGTCAACCAATCTGCCAGGCACATGAAATAATTCCGGTCCGGTTGTTGAAGCTGATAACTGGTACAACACGATTAATCCCCGAGGGGTGGGTGCCAGAAGGGGTGGGTGGTTGGTTTCACGTTTATGACATACCGATCCGAGAGTGAATTTCACGCGACACAAAAGAAGAAATAATCACCGCATTTTGCACTCGGTGATTAACCGTTGATAAACTGTGAAAATCTGGGCCGCCGGAGGAGATAGTGACGAACATTATGACGGCGCGGAACGAGTTAAATGTACGTACAGATTTCGGCTCATGTTTTCGCAGGGATGAATATTTAATCATTATTTAATTTCATGATTAATGTATGTATCAGCAGATGGCACTGATTTGTTTCAGGGGTTTGTCATGGGCGGGTGGTGGATGTTCATTTTTACAACCTTGCACTTTTGTGGTTTTTCATTTTGTTGGAAATATGACAACTTCTCAACAAACATGTTCTATTGAGCAGCCGGTCCCCCATTTTTCAGTAAATATTGAATAGTTTTAAATGTTAATATAGTACTTTGAGCGATTGTCACATGCAGAAAAAAAATGATTCTAATGCTAGTTTATTCATAGAACTTCAAGTACTGCTAAATTGATCGACTTTCAGTACTACTACGAACTTCTGAGATTTTTTTTAAAGCTTTTCAGAATAGTTTCGATTTTTTTTTGAAATATTCATTATTTCAAGGGAATTTATAAAGCTTTTAAATGTTTTCGGAATTTTTCAGATTATCAAATACATCAGAAGTTTTTGAGGAAATTTTCAAAAGTTTTCGGAAGTTTTTCAAAGTATTCATAAGTGTTCAGAAACAATGAGAAACTCTCAGATCTTCCAAAAATTTCTTTCTCCTTGAACATTTTGAGGGATTTCAAAACTTTTCGAAAGTGCTTGGTACATCTACGAAATTTCCTAAAATCATCAGAAGTCAATTCATTTTAAAGAAATTCTTATCATTTCTCATAAGATTTTGGAATTTCACAGAAGTAGCTCAATTTTGAGGAAGTTTTTCGGACTTCTTAAATTTCATCGGAGTTTCTTAGAAGTATTCAAAACTTTTGAACACGGGGGGCGACCCCGGCGTAATGGTTAACATCCATACCTCTCACGCCAAAGTCACGAGTTTGAATCTCACCCCCGGACAAGTTACAAAAATTACCCAAAAGGTATTTGAGTGACTACGACGGGAAATGAACCAGCCCAGGGCTGAAAATCTCGATAATAAAGGAATAAAAAAAAAACTTTTGAACAGTTTTCGATTGGAAAACTAGGAAAATTTAAACTAGCACTAGTTAATCCAAAGAAACACTTTTTCAATCCCTCATTAGAAAGCGCGAGGAAATGTCTGTATATTTCACTGGAAAAGCTTATATTTAGTCTGCGACTTAAAGTTTCTTTTTTTCTAATGTCGAGTGCCAGGCTGCTCGATTTCAATAATGCAAACTCTAGAAAATTCTCAGAAAGTACCAATACTTTTCAATAGTTCTTAGATTTTCTTAGAACTCCTGGGAACTTTGCAGCATTTCACGGTGCTTCACAGAATTTTTAAATAACTTAATAAATTTGTTGAATTTCTCCGGAATTTTCACTACTTTTAAAAAGTTATCGAATTTTTCAGAATTTCTTGGAAGTTCGCAGCCTTTCAGGGCACTTCACAGTGTGTATCGAAAGTTTTCAGAATTCCTCAGTTGTGAAATTTCTTCAACTCTGTAATCCAGAAGTCTCAGATGTTTTTAGAAATGTTCGCATATATTTTGGATTTTCAGCCCTTTAAATGTTGTTGGAACTTCATAGTGACCCGTAAATTTATTCAGTATTTTTTGGATTTTCTCAGAGGTTTTTGGTTTTTTTAGAGGATTTTGAAGCTGCTTAAAGGGTGTATTCGATAAAAATGGCACACACATATATACTCATCCAAATTAAACTGATTATCGGATTTTCTTGAAATTTTCAGGGAATGAAGAACTACTAATGAGTTTTGATTTACAACATTTGTTTTATTCAATTTCGTCTCCCATCCCGAATGCCCGCACCTTCCTTTTCACTCCACCCATCAAATTTTGTACAACCGATTTTCCCAGTGTTTTTGTTGTTTTTACCCAAATTTTCTTCAAGCTCTAGCTCTAGCTCTAGCTCTGTTTTTATAGTTTTGGGATGTTTGCGAAGTTCCGTTTTCATAATTGCCCAGAATTTTTCAATTGGACGAAGTTCCGGTGAATTTGGTGGGTTCATATCCTTTGGCACAAAATTGACTCCGTTGGCTCGGTACCACTCCAATACGTTTCGAGCGTAGTGGCAGGATGCTAGATCAGGCCAAAACAGAGTTGATCCTTTGTGCTTCTTAATGAATGGCAAGAGACGCTTCTTAAGGCACTCTTCCGTGTAAATCGCACCGTTTATTGTTCCGGAAGTGATGAACGGAGCACTTATTTCACCACATCCGCAAATCGCCTGCCAGATTAGAAACTTCTTTGCAAGTTTCGATAGTTTCTTCTTTCGAACATCCTCCGGAACATCGAACTTCGACTTGGCAACGAAATATGCTTGCCCAGGAAGTTGACGGAAGTCGGCTTTGACGTATGTTTCGTCATCCATCACGATGCAACCGGATTTGGTGAGCAGCTTCGTGTAAAGTTTCCGGGCGCGGGTTTTCGCAGTGATGTTTTGTTTTTCATTCCGGGCCAAGGAAACTTGGCAGATGTAAATAATACACTATGGATAAGATCTACTCAAATTTCTAGGTTTTTTACTCATACGATTCAAAAGTTGCAGAAGATTTTCTGTGTGCCATTTTTATCGAATACACCCTTTAGTTTGTATAATTTATATAAATATTTGAAAATTTAATTTTTAGTTTACGGAACTTACCCGTTAATTGATGAACTATTGACGAAAACAGTTACCATCTGGTGGGATGGGTACAGTTCTCACTAAGTGTACAGTTCTCACCTGGTGTTGATCACTTTTCTCATTTTCACTGTGATTCTGTATACATAATTGAAGTTTTATGTATTTCCAGAGATTTTATTAATTGAAAAGCTAATATGAAAAAAAAAAAACGTGAGTCGAGATTATCCTGAAAATTGAAGAAAGTAAGCTAGTTAGTGATTTTGATAAAAGAATCGAAAATTAATGGTAAGTTTTAATAGGGGAGAAAACGTAAGTCCAGGATTAAACGGAACTAACCGTTTCAGAAAATAGTTGAAACAGCGTGAGGTAAATTGACGGAAAGTACTATATTTCGTTTTTGAGATACTCAGATATCAGAGCTATCAGAAATTCTTGAACTTTTCAGAAATTGTGGAAATCAGAGGTTCTTGGAACATTACTGATAATATCATGAAACTGCCAAGCAGAACTTGGAAAAATTAAAAAAAAAACTGTTTTGCTTCGATAAAGCCTCAAAGGGTCTTGAAACATTTCAGAAGATTTTACTATTTCTCTTGAAGTTTTATAAAGCATAGATCAAGTTTGTGGTAATTATTTCAAGAATTGATATTGAATTCTAAACGTAAAATTATTTTTTTAATTAAACTAACATTCTTGAAAATTCCCAGGAATTGTAAAATCAGGGTTATTCGAATATTTGGGAAGATCATGAAACTTCTCAGCAGTTTTTGGAAATATTTAAAAATTCTATCTTAAGGTCTGTATCCGCAATAATCCGGACACCTCAAAACATGAATAAAACATAAATTTCGCATTTTATTTCCGTCGTAGTTGTTTATTTCAGATTCATGGGATGTGTTTTAACAATTCGTGAAGACAAAACATAGTTATTCGGTATTTGCATAAAATTTTCGAGCTTTGCGCTTAACTCCGTCCATTAGGGTTTGTATAGACTCTTCAGAAATCGTAGAAGCCGTATTTGTCTAAATTTGCTGGAAGTGAAAGCTTCCACTTCATCAGAGCCCAATATCTCTCGATTGGTCGTAGCTCTGGGCAATTTGGCGGGTTTGAGGTTTTTGGTACAATTTTCACTTGATTTGCTTGGACCATTCCATCACAGTTTTAGCATAGTGGCATGATGCCAAATCGGGCCAGAACAAAGGTTTTTTTTTTGTGACTTTTGATGAAGGGTAGCAATCGCTTCTGCAGACACTCTTTCTGATAGATCTCCTTGTTGATTGTGCCTGTAGGGGCGAAAGATTTACTCTTTTTGCCACACGTGCAAATTGCTTTGCGCACAAGGTATTTTTTGGGAAATTTCGATGCCTTCTTCGTTCTGAAATGCTCAGCTGTAGCATTTCTGGCTATAGCAGAATAAAAAGCCAGCTCTGGAAGCTGCTTGAAATCCTCCAGGACATAAGTTTCATCGTCCATAACAACGCATGAAAACTTCGTTAAATATTCACAGTACAAACATCGAGCCCGTGATTTTGCTGCCAAGTTCTGTTTATCGTTGCGATTTGGAACTGTTTTTACTTTATACGACTTAAGTCCCAAACGTTGTTCTGATTTTTGGACAAAACCAGGCGACATCCCTATTTTACGAGCCACATGGAGAGATTTGGGTATTTCGTTAATATCCTTTTCACCTTTCGGTGAACCAGGACAGGATCAGTGCGTCCAATGTTTTTGTCACTTCTCGGTTTCCTCTCCACCGTCAAACGTTCCGAAAATGATTTGAGCACATCGTGAACAGTGGATTTAGGCAAATCCAATGTTTTTGCAAAGTCCCGTATTGACAAGTCAGGATTTGCCGTACGCCCGTACAAAATTAGCTCGCGCACTTGTTTTTCTTTCGTCGCCATCTTGAATACTAAACATGAAATGTAAACATCAATCATAGTCTTTTTCATCATAGACTCTCAGCTATACCACAGTGAAATTGTTCATTCCTTCGTGCAATATTTCAAAAGTTACAATGATTTGAAGGTGTCCGGATTAATGTGGATACAGACCTTACCTTGAGGAAATCCAGGGTATTTATGCTTTCCAGACTTTCCAAAAGCTCTTGAAACTACTAAAAAGCACTTTAAATATTTCAGAAGCTTGAAAAATATCCTACTGAAGAAATTTCATGAATTTTGATACCCACATTTCCAGGGTTGCCATTTTTGGCCCCACGGAAACCTGTTATAGAATGGCCGCGCCGCGGACAAGTCAGCATATGGCCTACAATGGAATAGAAATAGCTTGTTGAAATTTTTTCAAAGATTGTGACATTCATTCCTGGAAATCCAATTGATATTCGCAAATAGTGTCTCCGTACTGGGCCACAGCCTTGGAAACCCAGATTTCCAGGGATCAGATGAATCCAAATGGTCATTACCGACAATTTCCATGAAGCAACTGAGTTTATGAATCTAACGGTGCCAAAAGAATTGAAAGTAACAATCCTTTGAATTTGGTGGGTACCCAAAGTCCCCCCTAAAAAAAACGAAGTCCCCCCCCCCCCCTTTGACTCGCCTTGCTACTTTGCAAAATGTTTTATGCAAAAAGTTGCCTTCTAACTTTTACTAAGATGTCACTGAATTTCAGCTTCCTGTTTAAAAATAAACTATGAAATTTCGTAATGCAAAACCTAAACACGTACTCAGGTACCCTGTCGAACACATAAGGGTTAAATTTCATAGAAGCTCATACAACTTTCCAAAGCTTTTGAGACTTCTTAGAAGATCTATCATGTTTCGAGAAAAACCACGGTATTTATTCTTGGAACTTATGAGAAATTCTTGAACCTTCTTAGCAGTTTTAATCTGTTTTCAGAAAATCACACGTTCAAAATTACACGACTTCTCGGGACCTTGAAACTTCAGAAATTTTCTAGAATGTCTCAAAAATTCCTGATACTTTGAGAATATTCTTTCAGAACATTCGGGATTTTTGACGTAAATTTTGATCCTCAGAGGCTCTAGGAAATTATCAGAAGTTCAATTGATTTTCCAAAATAATTTCAGAAGATTTTTGGAACCTCAAGATTGGTCATTCTGAAATTTTTGGAAGATTCTGTCAAGTTTTTGCTACCTAAAATTCTCTTCCACATAAGTTTTTGGAACTTTTCAGAAGATCTATCAAGTTTTGAGCAATATCACGGAATTTACTCTTGGAACTTATCAGAAATTTTTGATACTTCTTAGATGTTCAAATCACTTGTCAGAAGCTCACGCAACTTTTTTGAATCCCAGAAATTCTTTTAACTTCTCTACTCACCTTTATTTCTCATAAAATCCTGAATGTTTTGAAAATATTCTATCGGAATATTTGGGATTTTCAACAGAAAAATTTTGCTTCTCAGAAGCTCTAGGAATTAATCAGGAGTTCAATGGACTTCTCAGAATCCCATGGTTTTAAATGATTCTTGGAACTTCAAGAATGTTCAACCAGAAATTTCAAACTTGTTTTTAAAATGTTACCTGAAATTTTCCACTTTTCATAAGTTGTTCGAACTTCTCAGAAGATCTACCATGTTTCCAGACAAATCACGGTATTCTTGGAACTAATCAGAAATTTTTGAACCTTCTTTGAAGCTTAAATCACCTGTCAGTAGATCAAGCGACTTCTCTTAATCTCAAAAACTCCAGAATTTTCTAGATTTTCTCAAAAATTCCTGAAATTTTGAGAATATTCTATCAGAACTTTCGGAATTTTATACGTAAATTTTCATCCTCAGATCATTGAAATTGGAAACTTTTTTAAAGTTAGAGGGAGTTTACCAGTTTCCTTTTGGTTCGTACAAAAAGTCGTTCGTTTCTAGCAACAGCATTCCACCCCTGGTTCCGGCCGGCCGACGGTTCTGTGCGACCGTAAAGTGCAGCAGAGCCTTAAGAGGAAGCCCGAGGGCATCGTCGTACCGCGTTGTGGGTCGAGAGGTTGGTTGAACCGGCCAAACGGTGAAGAAGTGCATGGGCAAGATGGTCATTATTATGCAGAAGCATCAATCGAGACCGAAGTGTTTGAACAGCAGGCAATCTCCCAGAAGAAGCCGCTTAAGGTGCTGGTGAAAAACATCTGTCCAGCGAAGTGTGACGTCATGATGATAATGTATGACGGGACCTACTTAACGCTGCACGACAACGACTGGCAAGGGACCGGGTACTTGACGTGCTCCGCCAAGTAGGTAAACGTTGACCTAAAATAAATCTCCCACTCCAAAAAAGGTCCTTCTGTGGCTGACACTCAGCGAGAAGAGAATTTACAAGCCAGCGTTCTTTCTTTCGGGGCTTGCGGTGAAAAGGGAGATATACAGTACGAATTGTCTGCCGGAAGTTGCCGCCTTCATCATGAAGTATCACTGGGAGAACTGTGTGGTCTATTGTCTGGACCTGGCCTCGGCCCATTATGTCAAGATATCATTGGAGGAGATAGATCTGCTGTAGGTAAACTTTGTATCGCAAACCGTCAACACCTAACCTCTCCCAGCTGCGACCGATAGAATTTTTTTGGGCGAACCTCTAGCCACCCCATTAATGTTGTAGCCAAAACGGAGGAGCAGCTGATTGCCAAGATCACGAAAGAGCTGAACAACCATATTTTCATCCGCCATGGTTAAGGTTCCGGCCAATTGCCGTAAGGCCGCCCAGCAGGGTGTAGAAGCATTATTGTAGAATGCTGAATAATGGTAGGATTTAAGGAAACTGTGTTCCTTTGAATGATTTTTGTAGTTTGTTTACATCGTCATCCGAAACGTGTCCATTGTTTAATGCATGCATTGGATTGATTTTTGTATTCACAACCAAATCTATAACCCATAACCTTCTACATATATGGATATGTCCATATAAAGCACATCCCAAAATTTTCCAAAAATAACACCATTTTCCCTAAAAACCAGTCTTCTTAACCACTTCCCACCTCATCGCACCATAATCTTAGTTAGTCAACATGAACATTCAATTTTTCTTCTTATCCAACGCAGATAGCAAGCTAATGCACCCTTTCCATGGGAACCGTTTCTCAGTCAAACCACACACGATCTCTTTTTTTTTTTTCTTTATCAACCAACTTGAAATCACTTTCCCAATGTTATTGTTTTCCGGCGCCATTTTCGCTTCGACGTTGGGAATGCAGTTCAGGAATAGAAGCAGTGGCACCCGCAGCATCGACTTCTTCGTTCTCCTTCTGTGCTGCGGAGGGGAGGGTGCATAAAAACCATAGCGCAAACAATTGTTTGGAAACACATAAATGACAAAATTCTCCCTTCTCGAGTTGTCGGTGCTGAAAATACATAAAGTGAATGTAAAAGGTAAGACTGTGGAATAATCCCCCTAATGAAGAGATAGGTGGCTTTCTCATACATGTTTATTTAGATCACATTTGCCAACTGCCAACGACGATAATGCCTCGGCCCGTTTGTCAGAAAATCATTCGACATCATCGAATTTACCAAGCCTAGAAAGTGCACACCAATGGCAAAAAGTCCGATAAGTGGGAAGCACAACTCCACTACCTATAACTAACATATGAGTGTTGTTTTTTTTTTTTGTTTTATACTCTTTCTCATGCTGGTAAAAGACAAATGACTTGAGTTATTTATTTCCACATTCACGACATTATTTTTCAAACTGCACACCCTCACTGACTGCACAACTTCGAGTGATTTTTTTTTCCTCACTCCGGAAAAAGGGATGCACACTCACACATATGGTTCAGCATTGTGGGTGTTGGTGGCACCGCAGTTTTTCCTGCCAATTTAAGTCGCATTTGTTTGCACTTATTCGCTTGAGTTTTCCTTAGTAGAAGGT
Source organism: Aedes koreicus (assembly GCA_024533555.2). NCBI lineage: Eukaryota > Metazoa > Arthropoda > Insecta > Diptera > Culicidae > Aedes > Aedes koreicus. Next base: position 160,170 of record JAHHFK020000108.1, read on the forward strand.
GGGTTTGTACGTGGATGTCTTTTCGTTTTTTGTTGACTAAATTGCGATGGGAATTCGGAGGAAGTTAGGTTTTTGTTTTGAAGTTTAATTTTGGCATTAGCTACCGGTACTGCAGTTGTGAGGTCACATGGCTTGAATTTCATACAGATGTTGGTTGACGGGTGTTGTCCGTATCGTTGACACATGAATGCACATACTTACCTACACAGGTTTGCATCACATTAGGGTGAAAGTTAATGGATTGATTTAGTTTGATTTAGAAAAAAAAGAAACAATTTAGACAAAACAGCAATATTTCACAATATTGCGCTAGTTATTATCTCTTTTACTACTACAGATGTCGAGTTCGTCGAAATTTTGTCGAGTTGGTCAACTCAATTGACCGCTTGGAAGCTAGTGACTGATTTGTCACATTTTCTTAAGTAAAAGTTTGTTGTCATAGGCGTTTTTCATAGGTTAGTGGTAATTGGATAAGCAAGGCAAGAAATACACTTAACCATTATTTTTTGCCGTTGAATTAACAGACAAACAATTTACATATAGCAAAAAAGTTAGAATGGCTCACCGAACTGATTAAAATTAATAAGGACATCGCCACAGGCTTTTGTGGCGTGGAGCCAACAAAACTAATTCCGTAGACAGACATTCAAGCTCGAACAAAACGATTCAAATTAAAAAAAAATTCAAAACTTATTACGTTGGAATCATTTTGCACAGTAGCGCTGCCTAGTCAACTTATTCCTATATTAAATCTAACAATCTAACTGGCAACCCATTTTTCCCTTATCGATAAAAACAAATATGTGGCGTTATCTGTTAGGTAATCGCTACTTGATAACTTGAGGGAAGCCATGATTTTATACAGGTAAATGAGTCTCACTGAAACTCAGAACAACAGGAAAAGTGATGAGCTATTGATATAAACATTAGAAATCTGTTTTTTTTCTAAAGTTCTTCTAAACGCATCATATCAGTAGATTTGCAATTGGGATTTGGAAATTCACCCTCGAGTTAAGTGGTTTATGAAATTAGTCCTAGATTCCTTGAAGTAAAGAACCCCACCTTTCGGTTCAGAAAGGGAAATGGGCGCGTTCTGTCGACTTGGTCGCGGCAGATTTCATGTGTGAACAGCCCAAGTAACACCAGAAACATCTTCTTTGACAAGAATATAAAAAGTATGTTGTAAAAAAGTCGTGAGGATGAAATACCAAACATGTCTGGTCTTGAAAAAGTTTTGAGGATGTTTTTCCACACGTATTCGGTTCAAACGTGGTACCAGAACAGCAAACACATTTTTGTTCTATTTTTGTTTGATTTGAGTCAAACGTACTTAATTTTGGATTGTTTGGAAATAGCGTGTATGCTAGATGTTTGTAAATATGTTGATAGGTTTCATTCAAGATGAATTTGAAACATGTGTTTAACATCTTCATGCAATAGTGAAATTATTCAGAATAGATTGTGAACACAGAACGGAAAGACAACTTGGAACGAATCAATGACGCGAAAAGTGAAAAATTTTGTTGTTGAAAAGGTAGCTCGATTTTATTTGTTTCGCTTGTTTCGTTTTGTTTAGCTCGATTTTATTTGTTTCTACTCATTCTATTTTAATAGTGTTGAAAAAACGTCAAATCAACTGGAATAAGTGGTATATTTGTTGCTGTCATCACAGTATGCTCCGGTTAAAACAAAAAAATAGGAATACGAGTATAGTTCATGTTACTGGAGGATGGAATAAAACGATACTAAATTTATTTGTTAAATTTGGAATTAATGGCCCTTTGATTAAGACAAATCAATATATTGTTTGCATATGTGTTATCCTTTTTTAAGTTTTTACCTCTGTTCTAGCCGGATTTGGCATCCGCCACTTAGCTCGTTCGACGATTGAATGCTTGGAAGAAACCATATAGATTACGTGGAAAAGGACATCAACCCACCAAATTGTCCGCAGCTCCACCCAATTGAACGTTATTGGGCAATTGTCAAGAAAATCCTGCAAAAAGATGTAAGGGTTATTCATGACAAGGACCAGTTCAAAATAATTTAAAATTTATAATTCACTTACCTCTTAGCCAGTGCAAAGAAGGAAATATTGTGGGATGCTGATGTGCTGAAGCAATTTGGAATTGCACAAGTTTTTCTCCGCATGAAATGGTTTTGTTCCGTATTTTAGTCTCGAAAAAATAATTGTTTCGAGAAATGTCATAACAACAAAAATCAAGGGCTGCTAATCACGCACATAAGGTAGCACAAAAACCACGGAACAAAATCGCAGATGACGTCACTTCAATAACACGTTGCTTATAACTTGTTTGATGTCAGAACTTGATTCCATGGTTGGATAGTTGATGTATGTGAAAGGGGTGGGAGGAGGGGAGGGTCGTGGTCCTTGTATATGTGGCGCAAGTCGAAATGCCGAAGCGTAAAAGAAAATATAATATAAGCATAAACAAGATCACCACGGAAGCTAAACAAAATTGTCGAATGGAATACGAAGTTCTACCAATAAAACTGCTCAAAAGAAATTTTGGGGTTGCTGTTTAGCTGTAAATAAATTTTTGAAGTTTATTCTTACCACACTACTGCTTTTGAATCGAAAAAAAATACCTGTAAATGGGAAACATATTAAGTGGGAAAACAATTCGTGTGCCATATACAGAACGGTGAATTAGTGTCAACAGATCTCTCGCTTGCTGTACAGAACCGCCATACGCATAGTATCAAAAGCTGCTAGTTTATTAACGTATTTTCATATCAATCTTAAATTTTGCTATACTTTGTTCTAAACGCTTTATTGTTTGTCTTCACCAGTTGTTGTACAAGAAAGTTAGAGACAAATTAACATTCATGAATGTCATACCCATTTTGAACAAAACCATTAGCTTTGCCAAACAGTTGGTTTTTACTAGATAATAGATACGGTGCGTTTGCGTTTGCGTTTACGTGGATTTGACAGTTTTTCCGTAAGTTTTCTGTCAAACTTACGTTGACAATCACGAATATAACTCAGTACTCAGACACCACTGGCAATAAGAACTGAGGAAACCTGCAAATAGAAAACGAAACACCCATATATTTCATATTATAAGCAACTATAACGTAATTAAAAACGTTCTAACTCAATTCAACGAAATAACTCAACTCATTTTAAAAAAATCTTAAGGGGATCCGTTAAAAGGTACGAACAAATTAGGAATGGTATTGCAATTCTCATACAAGTTAAAGTGTGTAAAAAAAAAATTTTTTTTTACTTCCCTACCGATAATAGGTTAAAACTTGCCATAGCCGAAATTTCTTCTAATAACTTCAAGTTTTTTCACAATCACAAGATCTACCTTGTGATCAAAAAGTTCCGGTAATTTTCAATTTAAAAAGGCCGCCTTTATTTTTTCGGTAAAATCTTTTTAGTGTAAGATGGCAACACTAGTTCTGATATTCTGTCAAAGTGTGAGAGCAAATTATCCATTAGTTTTGTTTTGACAACTGCTTTTGTTAGTCGAAAAATAGACGCTCGGCGATTTTTACCATGGATAAAAAATTGGAACAACGCGTTTGTGTGAAATTTTGTGTTGCAAACGGATTTTCTGCAGCGGAAACGCTCAGAATGTTGCAAAAAGCCTTTGGTGAGGACTCTATGTCACAAAATCGTACATTTGTTTGGCACAAAGACTTTAAAGAAGGCCGTGAAAGCGTGAGTGACATGCCGCGTTCTGGACGACCATCGACCTCAACTACCGATGAAAACATCGCTTCCGTGAAGAATTTAGTTATGGAAAACCGCTCAATTAGCATTCGGGAGATAGCTGCACTCCTTGATATCTCATTTGGATCGACCGAACACATTTTGACGGAAATTCTGGGCATGAAACGCATTGAAGCACGACTTGTTCCAAAAGAGCTGAATTTTTTGCAAAAACAGCATCGAGTTGAGGTCGCTAAACAGATGATTGCGAACGCAGATAGCGATCCCACATTCATGGAACGCATCATAACTGGTGATGAAACGTGGGTATATGAATTTGATATGCTCACAAGTCAACAATCGTCCGAATGGCGCGCCGAAGATGAGCCGAAACCAAAAAAATCACGACAAAGTCGCTCCAAAATTAAAGTTTTACTGACCGTTTTCTTTGATTTTCGCGGTGTCGTCCATTCTGAATTCCTTCCAGAAGGTCGAACGGTTAACAAAGAGTATTATTTACAAGTTATGAGACGTTTGCGTGAGGCAATTCGAAAGAAGAGGCCAGAATTGTGGCGCAATAATTCGTGGATTTTACACCACGATAACGCTCCATCACACACCGCGCTCACTATTTGTGAATTTTTGGCCAAGAACTCCACCAATACCATCAAACAAGCACCATATTCACCAGACCTTGCCCCGTGCGACTTCTTTCTCTTCCCAAAACTGAAAATTCCGCTCAGAGGTAGGCGTTTTGAATCGATTGATGCGATAAAAAAGAATTCGCTGGAAGAACTGAAAGCCATACATTCATCGGCCTATAAAAAATGTATGGATGATTGGATAAAGCGCTGGCATATGTGTGTTGCCTCTAATGGCGAGTACTTTGAAGGCGATAATAAAGATATCAATTAAAAATTGAAATAAATGCGTTTTTTTTCAAATTACCGGAACTTTTTGATCACAAGGTAAACAAGAAAATGAGGGGGATTTGAGTTCAATTTTGTGCACAGTAAAAATGTTTTTCCTCGGTGTTTATTTTTTTTTAATAAGGTTCATTATCCACTACAACTGGTTGTTAAACAGTTTTTTATGCATCATGTTTTTCCGAGCTACAATTTTTAAATTAAGGTTGATGCTAAAATGCATACGTCCGATTTTGCCATTGGATTGTTCAATCAAAATATAAATGTCGTTTTTTATACATCGTTGAATGAGATTTATGTATGGGCACAAAAACATTTTTATCGATCACATTGACCTTTTTTCTCCTTTTTCAAATTAATTAAAATAATTTAATTGAAAAAAACTTATACACTGATAGGCAAAATAAAGTGCCCACCTCATCGTTTTTTCAATTTCTCTCATTTACTTGGTTCAAATTAAAGTAAACACACTGTATTTTTTTTATTATCTTATTTTTTATATTCTTTTTAAGTTTCACTTATGGAATACTGAAAAAAAGGAGTTTTACTTAAAGAAAAAAAAATCAATTTGTGTTGAAAAAAACAGTGACAAAATAAAGTGCCCACTTCATTTAGGCTACAGAAAACATAAATTAAAGTAAAAAAAAAAGCATTTCAATTTTTGATGTGTCCTCCTTTGGCCTTCAGGACCTCCTGCAGGCGCTTCGACATGCTCTCGACCAGGTTCTTTAGGTGCTGTGGATCTAGCTCTTCCCAGGCGCGCTCCAGGGCTTCAAAGTAGTTATTTTTATTGGTAACACCAGTTTTGACAACCCTAGCATCGAGAATCGCCCACAATTTCTCGATGGGATTGAGGTCCGGGCTTTGTGGAGGCCATTCCAGCGGTTTGATCCGACAAGACCGGAAGAAAGACTTGGTCTTCTTGGCAGTATGCTTCGGGTCGTTGTCCTGCTGGAATACGAACTTCTCTTCAAGGCCCGTCTGGTTCAGCGAAACCTCCAGATTTTCTCGCAGGATGTTGATGTAAGAATCTGCCGTTATTATCCCGTCGATTTTCACAATGCTTCCCACTCCACCCCACGAAAAACACCCCCAGACCATCTCATTTCCTCCTCCATGCTTCATCGTGCCTTGGATGTGGCGCTCCTGAAGCCGATCTGCACCAAACACGAACCCGCCGCTTTCGGTTAAACAGCTCGAATTTTGATTCGTCCGTCCAGAGAACCGTTCTCCAGAACTCTAGGGGCTTATCAGCATGCTCCTTTGCAAACTTAAGCCGTTTGGCTTTGTTTGCCTTGCTGATAAATGGGCGCTTCCGGGCATGTTTGCTATTCAACCCCTGTGCTACGAGACGGCGACGACCAGTTCGACCGGAAACTGATAACTGAAGGGTTTCCTGGATCTCGCGGACAGTTACCTTCGGGTTCTTCTTGACTTCGCGCATGATCTTGGTGTCCGTTCTCGCATCCGTTTTCCGCTTCCTGCCTCTGCCAGGGCGATCCACCACTGATCCAAACGTTTTAAGCTTCAGAAGAATTTTGCCAACCGCTGCCTTACTGATACTGTACTTCTTAGCGACAGCTCGGTGCGATTCACCGTTTTGCACATCACGAACGACCAATTTTCGGATACACAAGGGAATTGCTTTCGAAAGCACTGCGTTCTCCATTTTTTTCAATTGAATCAAATGCGATCACGTATACAAATGCACCAGGTTGAGCCGTTTGCTTCAAAAAATGTCAAAATATCAAAACATAAACAATCGAGGGGTCTTCCAATGGAAACTTATCGAAAACATATCGATTTTTGAAGTGGCCACTTTATTTTGTCACTGTTTTTTTTTTCAACACAAATTGATATTTTTTTTTCTTTAAGTAAAACTCCTTTTTTTCAGTATTCCATAAGTGAAACTTAAAAAGAATATAAAAAATAAGATAATAAAAAAAATACAGAGTGTTTACTTTAATTTGAACCAAGTAAATGAGAGAAATTGAAAAAACGAAGAGGTGGGCACTTTATTTTGCCTATCAGTGTAGATTAGGTGGCAGTTCACTACCATACAAAGTCCTATCGAGAGGTGTATGACTGGTGGTTTTTTCAGATGCAAACGCACTTATATAAAATATTTCCTGTGCATTAAAATTGATAAAATTTTGGGTTTCCGCTCCATTTTATTTGTTGTTTTTTTTTTTTTTTAAAAAACCCTTTTTGTCTTGAGTCAAAAAAAAATCTTTCTGTTCATGAAAAATACTCAAGCTTCTTAGTCAAATGCATGGTGAAAATTTCATTCAAATAAAAAAAGTGGATTAAAATTTAACATACTATCAGACCATTCTGACTGGAAATGCTCCTGATTAACTTCACACCGCAAGTTGTTACTATTACAAACGTAGCAGGCTGTTCATGTAAAATCAAATTGCTTATTATTTCCAACCGTGAAATCAACTGTCAAAGTGGATGAATAAGCAAGGGCTTGTTTATTAATGCTTCTCCAAATGCTTAAGTGAAAGGTGATGGGGTGTGATTTGCATGGGATATAATAATTGATGTACGTACACATCCCATTTCATGTTCATGCAATAGAAACGCCAGAGAAGTCTATTTTAGATTATTTTTATCTCTGTTTATTTACATTTATACATTCGTTCCACGAGGAACATACCTTTATGTAAGTACCTTGCTATTCTATACTAGCATGTCTAAAAATGTTGTCTAAGCTTGGAGCAGATCAAATTATTTTTCCGTGTAAAATGTGTGACTTCAACTGCAAGATGTCGCGTCTAAGAGCAATCAAAATTCATCAATATCTGACATCGAAGATATACTTCCGTTCCGTGTTGTGAATCCAATACAGTGACGGCTGAAAATATGTTTATTTGAAATACTGGAATAAAAAAAAACACTACCTAAATGTAAGATTGTGATGCCACTCACTGATTCAAATAGAAGCCTAATTGGGCATAGGGGTTTATTCACATGTAACATAAAGCAACAGTTTGGGAGGTTTTTTTAGTATTTTTTTATAAATTGTTACGCTTAACTTGTTGGGGAGTCTTTTGAGATGTAGCTACGCACAACATAACAGAAAAATTGTATTTGTATTTTCGTTCATACTGACATTACTCGGTTCAATTTCACAGCAAAAAACGCAGAAAAGAAAAAAAGCATATTTGAAAATCAAATGTGTTGCTATTGTTTTTACCCATACTGTAGACTTGTACTGTAGGACTGTAGACTTGAAAAATCGCCATGTTGGTTTTTGTGAATTTCATAAAGAAATCTCACTAAAAATCAATAATTTATTCGGTGTACCATCTTCGTTTTTAATCCAATCAATGGCGCGTGAAATTAGGGAAGGTAAAACGGAAAGTTGCACTGCTAACCTTGAGCCGCATATACAATTTTGATACAACTTCCATGCGTACAGCACTTTTAATTTCCTATTTGAAAAAGTTATAAACAATCATCTTTAATGCGTAAAATACTATTAGCTACGATATCGTTTCGCCATTAAAAAATCTTGTTTATATTTTTTTTTACTTTGTTCATACCGTGTTTGCTTTGACAAAACATATCATTATGTTATAAGCATGCTGTTGGAAGCATCCATAGAACATAATATTTGTCTTATGGATGTTCTACAAAACATCTGGTATGACCTAAAAGATGTTTAAAAATGCCACATTTATTGCGCTTTTTCGGTTGTATGCGTGTATGAAATTAAGTTATTGACGTTAGAAAAAAATAAGCTTGGTCTAAAACGTGTATTATTAACATGAATATGTCAAGTGGTGTTACTTGGGAGGCTGCACCATCAACGTTCAATTTTATTTTTTTTGATTATCGAGATTTTCAGCCTCGGGCTGGTTCATCTCCCGTCGTAGTCACTCAAACACCGCTTTTGGGCATTTTCGTAACTTTTCCGGGGGTGAGATTCGAACTCGTGACTTTGGCGGGAGAGGTATGGATGTTAAACACTACGCCGGGGTCGCCCCCACGTTCAAAATTGCCTGAACCAAATGAACAGCTTGTAATGATCACTTGAAGATGCTATGGGGGTTCATTGCCCTGATATTCCCAAATGTAGTACGTAGTAAGATGTTTCTCGTCTTCTATAACTGAACATCATGGAATTGAGTAAACGAGTGGAAAGTAATCGGGAATGATCTCTCATATGCATCCGTCGAACCATTCTGAACGGCTGTTGTGAGAATATCACCATGAAAATCTCACATGCGCATAGCATGTTCTCAATTACTAATGCTTTCTCATCTTTCTCCTGTTCTATTTCCTATCCTATGACTGCGAGCAATACCACTACCATATGACATCGTGCTTTGGCCATATGCAAGCATAGGATTTTGCCTAAAGTTAGCTCTTCAAAAACAGAAAAACCGATACGATACAGAGCAATAAGTAAAGAACGGGATATAAACCTAACCAATTTTACCAATTTTTCAGCCAAATTTTCTAACACAATCAAATGATCACTATATAATATACTAAATATTCATGACATAACATATAACGGAAAAAGGGAGGGACCATCAGGGCACCCAAGTGAAACGATTTGGATAGGAAGCATGAGACTGCCTCCTTTCTATTGTTATCATTTCGTGGAACGAGGGCGGGCTTTTCGATCCCATCTATTAGGTTTATTCTGTCAATCGAGGGCTCGATTCTAGTGCTGTGAGTGTGAACTGCTTTTGGGAGGATATTATCTTCCCTATATTCGCGGGTTTCGCGAAAGTGTCTCTGCTTACGGGTCCACCCAAACGTTTCTGGCCCTTCATACAGGAGCTTGCTGATCACAAACAACCAGGCTTGGCTTCTCTTCGCACGTGTAGATAGCAAGTGTACGATTTGAACCACACGCGGAGCAAAACACTCGATACACGCGGTGAGAACATCGGCTGCACGCCGTGCACGAGAACATGAAAACGGAGCAAGAGCATTGCCTATCGGGAGCGTGTAACATGCAGAAAGAGAAACACGGAGGAAATCAAAGATGCTCCGTGCTCTTGGATTTCGGAAATCTTTCGTCAGTGTTAGTACGCGGTTGTACGTTTTTGAATGATGGCTGAGAAAAGGAAGTTAAGTGGGGATGTGTGGAATGTTTTCTCGTGATAATGATTCCGTAAAAACTGTCTTTATAAACCCTTTATGTAAAGAGCGGTCGCTGCAGAGAGGCTCAAAATTTAATTTGACGGGGCATATTACTTCCGTTTGCAAGGAAAGCAGTAGAGTGTGAACTTCTAAAGTAGAATAAAGGAAACCTCTTCGCCGCGGATGTTAAAAAAAACTTTTAGAAGTGTTATTTCGATGGACCGTAATGTGTATATCACCAGTATTGTGCAGTGGATAATAGAGTGTGGACTTCCGATAAATTTTTTTTTCCAAGGACATTTCACAACATTTCCCAACCTATTGAAAAAGCACTGAAGTTACCACATTTCGGTAGCAGAAACATAGTGCAACATTTGGATGTCGTGCATTCTAAGATTTGTGAATTCATTTAGACTAAGTTCGTGGGACGCATTGTTTGCATAAATTTACTATCGCGTAAGGGAAGATCTGTGCTTGAGATTGCAACCCACATTTCAAATCGACTTAAAAAGTGACAGCTCCCATTAGTTTGCGTGGAAACCTTACAATTTTCAATTTTATTTTTCGTTCTTTTTAAGTGGATACTGCTGCAGAAATTTCTTTTCGATTCTTTACCTTTCTTTACTCAGAATCTGTACTAGATATTGAATATTTAATCACATCAGTTTGTAAGCTTACTTGCTGTGCACAATCTGATGGAGTTCGATTCGATGTTCATTCACTAACAATCGAGATTTATCAATTTGAAATAGCGAGGTAAGTTTGCGAGAATGAGATAAAAGATAGGAAAAAATACATGGAGCAGCGATCCACCTTATGGTGGTAATATTTGGCCGCAATACAGCGGAAGTTATTCTTGACAAAATTCTAAAAGTTATGAAAAACTTCAACATTGATCTGGGTCAAGTTTACTATATCACTACTGATACTGGTACCAATTTTATTAAATGAACCGATTTAATGAAAGATGCTCAGACTCTTCATTCAACGAATTGAAAATAATTTCCATTTTGGGTTCAATTCACTGTGATACATTTTGGAAAAATTCAAGAGAATTTGTTCAGCCACAATAACTTGAATTGCAAAAAAAAACTATGGTCATTCTATGTATTTTGTTGTTTTACGGAAATCAATAACAGAGGGATATTCTATTTGGTGAATTCTCGCTTAAACTTGACACTTAGTAAATGAATTGATAACTGCGATAATTGATTGAATTTTCTTAGAAAAGCAAGAGACAGTGGAAAAAAGGCTTTCTATAATAATGTTTTTCAATTTTGATTCAAACTAACATTCACAAGCGAACATTTGGATACTTACCAATACCTAAAGAAAATACATCCGAACTTCATTCAACCGACAGGAATTCGATAGAGAAGCCATAAACAACAATAATAATAAGTGCCTAACCACAAATTCGGGGTATCATCCCAACTGTAAGTGGTATGGTCATACCATCTATAATATCGTTCCTATACGGTACATGTTTATTAGGGAGCGTTTTAGACGATTTTCACTATGACGCATTGCTAGTGAATCATCTAGATGCAAATTAATTCGTAAATTAATTTATGTTTACATCTTGTATGTGATGCAGCATGGGCGATGTCATGAAATCAATTGATGCTTTCTTATGAAAAATCAACTAGAAAACCTAATGATCCGCATGATTCTAAACGGAAAAAAAAACATTTTTCAATCCAAGGCGAAAGATGTTTTTGATGAATGTTTTGCAGATTTGTGGAGAGTAATGTTTTTGTGCTCATTCCCATTTTTCTTCCATTCAATTCGTCAACACAACCATCCTTATGCAGAGGTAACATAAGAGCGGAGATTTTACTGCACGACGCCAATAGAAAGGAGGATGGCACGCCGAGCAACACACTCGTTTGCTCGGCGAGCGCGCTCTTCGGGATTTCTCTTTTGCCGTTTCGCACGCTCGATCTACCGAACGGGAGGAGCGTGTATTTGTCGGTGTAGAGCAGATGCCAAACACGCACGGCACACCATGCAACTTATGCCGTGCGCGTACCAAATACACTGCACTCTTCGCTCAAACGGAGGAGCAAGCCAAGCCTGCAAACAACAATAGAATCCTGATCAAATCGTTATTCAGATTATTCCACTGCTATGGAAAGTTACCTTGCTACAATACATGGTAGATTTTCAATAATCATCATCATCATCAGATACCAAGAAGTATAGAAAAATAATACCCAGAACTTAGGACACATCCTAGAAAGTTCAGAAATAGACTCCCCAGCTGCAGGATGAGAGTTCCTGAAAAAAAAAAACAACTTCTCCGAAGGTCAGGGAGAAACTTCTCACAAGTATAGGGAGCACTTTTTAGATGTTCAAGCAGGAATATTCCAAAAAAATCAGGACCAAACAAAGTTCAAAATTCAAGATCATACTTCCCTGAAGTTCAGTAGATAACTTCCAATAAAATCAGAAGAGGCCTTCTCAGCTCTTCAGGAAGAAGTTTAAAGAAGAGGACCTCTTAACAGTTTGTAACTCTCCAGAGGTTTTGGTATTCTTCCCAGGCATTCAAGATGCAGAAGTTTAGAAAAAAAAACTTCCCCGGAGTTCAGGAAGAAACTAACCAGGGAGGGCACTACCTATAACTTTTCAATAACTCAGGATCAAATTTCCCCATAGCTCAAGACGATACGTCCTAGAAGTTCAAGAGAGAACTTCTCGGAAGTTTAGGAAAAAACTTCCTAGAGATTTCGGCAAAAAAATTCCCAAAAGATTATTCGGAACTTCCCAGAAGTGCTGGAGAGTTTTCCCGAAGTTCGGAACGGAATATTTCAGAATTTCAGAAAGAGGATTTCTTGAAGTTTATGAAGAAACCTTTCAAAAGAACAGAAAGAAATATTCCAGAAGCAAAAGGGGTAGATCTTAGTAGTGTGAGCAAAAATTTATCAGAAATTCAGGCACAAACTTCCCCGAAGTTCAAGAGAAAACTTCTCAAAAGTTCAGAAGTTCGGAAAGAAACTTCAAATGAATGTAATGGAATTTTCCTAGAAATTCTGGAGAGCACTTTCCCAAAGTTCCGATAAAAAAGTTTCCTCGGAGCTCAAAATGGGAATTATCAGAAGTTTAGAAAGAATATGCTCAGAAATAAACTTCTCCGAATTTCAGGAAAAACTCACTAGAGAGTGCATTGCCTATAAGTTCAAGAAGGGATTTCTCAAAAAATTCAGGAATTCAGGAGAGGACTTCCCAGAAGTTCCACAAGAAACTTCGCAACAGTTTAGTTGGAACTACCTAGAAGTTTGGAGATCTTCCCTGAAGTTCAAAATTAAACATTCCAGAATTTTAGAACGAGGTTTTCTCAAAGTTTAGGAATTCCTAGAAGCACAAGTAGATACTTCTAGCGCTATGGAAGGCGAGATTTGTGATCGACAAATCACCTTCAACGATTTTTTTCCTATTTTTCGTCAACAGTCACTCGTCAGCTGGCAGTATAAATGGAGTAAAGGAGATTTGGGGCGATGGCAACATTCTATCATCCCAAAGATGTCGAAGAAATCCTGGTTTAGGGGGATGGATGTGGGTCGAGACTTCATTCGTGTCATGTCTCGCCTCATGTCCAATCATTATTCTTTGAACGCTCATTAATACCGGGTTGGGCTGAGCGACAGCAATCTCTGCGAGTGTGGACAAGGCTATCAGGACGCAGATCACATTATTTGGCCATCGTGGAGTCAGATCGGAGCTTTATGATTCCCTTCGGGCTCGAGGTAGACAACCCAATGTGCAAATTCGAGATATTTTGGCTGTACGTGATTTGGAGTACATGAAACTCATTTATGTGTTTTTGACTAACATGAGCCTTAGATTGTAGTTAGTTTAACCTGTATGTTTACTAATGTTCAAGTCAAAAGAAAACCATAAATTGTATAGTTATAAGTTTTTAGATATATAAGATTTTAAATTTAATGTGTTATGTAAACCATACTTTAAATTCCCACCCTCTTTCCCATCCGTAATTTGTTATTCCTATTAACCTCGAGACGGCCGCGAGTAATCGGCTCTAACTTTAGTTTTAAGATAAATGATGTATATAAATATGAAAATTTGGCTCTGTAAAGTTGATTCGATTGAGCCTGTGCAAATAAACGATTATTAAAAAAAAAGTAGATACTTCTATGAAAAACAAGATGAAACTTTCCAGAAATATAGGGGGTACTTCCTAGTAGTTCAAGCAGACATTTCTCAGAAATTCAGGAACAAACTTCCCCGAAGTTCAGGAGAAACCTTTCCTAAAGTTCAGAAGAGGACTTCTCAAAAGTTCAAGAAAAAACTTCCAAAAATTTAAGAAGGTTTTCCAAGAAATTTTGGAGAAAACTTTTCCTAAGTTTTGGAGAAATTTTCTTCGCAGTTCAAGATGAGACTTATCAGAGTTTAATATTTTTTAAAGACCGTGCCGTTTCGTAGTTGCTGCTCCGTTACTAAACAGAACTAGTGTAACTGCACAGAGAACGACATAGCTTGGGAGTAGCTTTTACATCTTCAATGTACAAGTTCACTTATTCTATTTATAGATCAGTACCGGCGTCGATCATGTCCTCACGGTCTTTTGGGGAGGGGGGAAGGATGATTAGTTTGACAATCGTTGTTATTAGAGACCGTGATTAAGGAGTGTTTCGAAAATAAGCTATCCACAAACTTTCTTTCAAATTATGTTGAAAGCCGATATTTTATTCATACTCAAAATTGATCCTTTATTGTACGAGGTTAAACTTGAACATAATTAAGACCGGATGAAATTTAAGTTATTCCTTCACGAATTTTCGAACTTTGGATCGAATGTTCTTCATCAAGTTCCGGACAAGTGTTGCATCGAATCTTTTGGACGCTTGAGCCAAAATTTTTTTGCACTCCTGCATGTTCCCAGCTGCCTTACCAGTCTTCTTGAAGACCCTCTTCACGATTGCCCAGTAACGTTCGATGGGTCGAAGCTGAGGGCAATTTGGTGGATTGATATTTTTCTCAACGAAATCTATACCCTTTTCCGCAAGCCAATTGAGTAGTGGTTTTGGCATAGTGAGCCGACGCTAAATCCGGCCAAAACAGTGGAGGTGGACTATGCTTCTTATATAAAGGCAACAATCTCTTCTGGAGACACTCAGATCGATAGATTTCCGCATTTATAGTTCCGGTAGTGTAAAAAATGGTTGACTTCAAACCACAGGAACATATTGCTTGCCATACCAGTACCTTTCGACCGAATTTCTCCACTTGAATCGACCTGTCCGCATCGTTTACATCCTCCCCAACGACGGCAGTAAAGTATTGTGGACCTGGAAGGGTTTTTGAGTCCTCCTTTACATATGTCTCATCGTCCATCAAAACGCATGCATCCGGACGCTGCAAAAGACGCGAATAAAATTTTCGGGCCCTTGTTGCTGCTCGCTTCTTCTGTTCTGCACTTTGTTTCGAGATTTTCTGCTTCTTGTAGGTCTTCAGGTGGTTTCGCCTCTTGATACGCTGGATCATTCCGACACTCGTTCCTGCTTTTTTGGCCAAATCACGTACATTGATTTGTTCTTCATGATTAGAGATACCACTTTCTGCTCCAGTTTCGGGTTGGAAGAACCGGGTTTTCTGCCTCTTCCTGGTAGCTCATCCAAATAATAGTGTTCCACAAACTTATTAATGATGGTTTTAACACTCGCATGATGAATTCCAAAGTAAAAAGTTTAAATGCTCTATCAGAAGGTCAAAGAACTTCGAAATAAAATCGTTGAAGTGAGACAGATCACTGCATATCTATACAGCAACCTTTGAATGTTAAATGTTTAAAGAAATAATGTTGTCAATAGCTTCGGTATAGTATTAGCATAACCATTAGCATTGACGTTTGCATATATTGAATACATTGCATGCCACCTTAAAAGAGAACCAGCTCCACGAAAGAGACTCCTCGATCGCTCACCTGACCACGTCCATGCAACCGTTGGAGATAGGGAGGATTTGGTATCTACTTTAAAAAGACACGGGGAACCCACGTAGCCTTCAAAGGAAAAGTGAAATGAATAGTCGGAGAGAATAGTTAAACAGAATGCCTTGTTTGGTGTACAGAACAACACTTTATTTAAAACGGTCGTTGGGACCATCTAGTCTAAGAAGGTTAAGTGATGCTCCATTTCTAGTCATTGTTTACAAATGGCTTTTAGGCCCTTAACATGAATTACTCGAGAATTGTGCTTACCACACACTTAACAATTGAATGCTTTGGAATAGCAAAGAAAGTCCTCATTAGAGCAACTGTCATGATGACCATGATCATGAATTACTCGAGAATTATAATATTCACAAGGGTTGAATTTCGTACCCACAAAGACATTCGACCGCTCCATTCATGACCTTCGGATTGGAATTACCCCCTACGGCCCCACGAGGCATGCATATAATTGGCTAACATATCTGCTCCACTCAACAAGCGAGCGCAACAATTATAACCCATTTTAATTGCGAATGACGAATGCTTCATTCACTTTTATGCGTTGAAAAAGTCAATCGAAATGACGGAATTGGTTCATGCTTCCGTTAACGAAGAAGTATGTGCTGGGGAACTGACATTTTGTCCCGAGGGCGTGGGTGTTGGGAGCAAACTGGAGGTCGTAATATTGGCTTATAATTACAAAACTGATGTGTAAGTACATATTGGGCACGTCACATGTCAACAGCAAATACAGTTCTATTTGAACGGTTCTCGAATGATGATTAATGAGAGGACGACCCCGGCAGGGTGGATAACATCCATTCCTCTTACGACAAAGTCACGAGTTCGAATCACTCCCCCGAACAAGTTGCAAAATTTCAAAAAAGAGGTATTGGAGTTACACCGACGGGAGATGTACCAGCCCAAGACTTAAAGTCTCGATGAAAAAGAAAGAAGGAGAAGAAATGATAATTAATGAGAGTTTTGTTACAGTTTTCTACGAAGCTTCCGAACTATTTAGGATAGCTATTATGGTGCGAAAGTAGGGTTGGCGTTGCAAAAAGCGTTTGATAGTATATGTTTAGAACATTTAAAGAATCCGTTGGTCTGAATGACTAAAACATTGCAACGAAACTTCTTTGTATCGTTTTCTGAAGATTTTTCAATTTGTGGAACTACTTAATCAAGTAGTTTTCTCATCGCTTGATATACAGGGTCCAGCAATTTAACTCCTACTAAACATTAAGAGCTATTACAATGTTGCACATAAAATAACATCGGGTCTCCCCTTGTCGCTTTGTTTGCCCTGAGTCTGAGCTGTTAGGTGGCGTGCAACCTGTTTTGAGCCTTGAGACCAAGCCATACAAGATTCACAAAATACAGGATCTTACAATCAAGCAAAAGAAGGAGCAAGTGATAAGAGCTAAGGAATTGCTTTAATTGGTATTTACGGACGAAAAACTCTTTCGTCCATTCGTAAATAAACAAAACGATAGGGTTTGTTCGACAGAAAAATCCCGAAGAAGTTCCGACGTTTTGACGGTCACTCGAAGACAAAAACCTGCTGCAGTAATGGGTTGGGCCGGAATTACCCATTACGGTCAAACTCCACCGGTTTTTGTGCCTGAAGGGATGAAAATCAATCGTGAATTGGTCCTTCAGAATGTTGTTGAGCAGTGGATACAAGTTCATTTTGGTTCACCACCTTGGTTTTCATACATAAGGCTAGAATTTAATCGATGATTTTTCATGAGACGTTGGAGGCGTATACTCTAGAAAACTGTTTGAAAACGAAATCTGGTGGCTAAATGGGATCTAATACCCGAAAAACACCTATCGTCAGCATACACTGCGTTTGTTGATCATTTAAAGCAGATAATTTCTCTTAAAGGTGGTCATCTAGAATTTAATCGATGATTTTTAAGGTAGTAATGTGTGAGTTTGAAATAAAAGGGTTTTGTTTTGGTCAATTTACATGTTGTTTTCAATGAAGCACTTCAGTTGCCGGACTCTGTAATATATTGCAGTATAAATATGCTGTATATATATGTGGGGAAAATTTCAAGAGATTCCAGAAGCATAAATCCCAAAAGTGTTGTCTTATTACGGAGTTCAAGTGATTGTTGCCAAAAATACTGCGGATTTGCGTTCCATTATTTATTAATTTTCATGGCATAACGTTATTAACATTACGTGATGCACAATATTCCTCCAACGTTTTCGGTTCATGGCTGCTCCACTCCAATCCCGTGGGCACCTTGTACTCTCTTGATTTTGCTCCACCTGGTCTAACCATCTTCCTCGTTGCGCCCCTCGTCGTCTTGCGCCAACCGGATTCCCATCAAACACCGTTTTCGCAGGATAGTTGTCCGGCATTCTCGCAATAGATTTGACCACCTTACGAATACTGGGCTCACCAGTGAGCTCATGGTTCATCCTCCGCCTTCAGACTCCGTTCTCCTGCACGCTGCCAAAGAGCTTTATACAGGATACACTTCGTACGGCAGCTAGGTCTGTTTGACCGCAGTTGCTTGTGGAGTCCGTAGTAGGCACGACTTCTACTAACAATACGTCTCTGGATCTCACGGCTGTTAGCATTGTCCGCAGTAACCAGTGAGCCGATACATACAAATTCACCGACTATCTCGAACTTTACAGATTAGGTACCAATGTAATCTGTTGGTACCTAAAGATGAGGAGGTTTTATGCCCATTTTAGAAAAAAAAAAGCTTAAGCTCCCCTGAAATGGGCTTTTCCCTCCTCCGGAGAAAAAAAAAAAAAAAAAAAAAACTAATCGCTGTCGATCGTAAAACTGCTGCCTAGTCGGGTTCTTCAGTTATCAAAATGGCGTCCAAGTAGGACGAGCGACACATCAAAGATTTGTCGCTCGTCCTACTTGGACGCAGCTCGCAACACCATGATAGAGGTGGCTGGGTTTGATTCCCGGTCTGGTCTAGGAACGTTTCGTTAAGGAAAATATCTCGACTCCTTGGGCATAGGGTATGATTGTACTAACCATAAAGATTGTACTCGAAAAACAGGCAACACTTTCTTTTCTGTGAAAATTATAATTCAAGTTTTTATTTAGCTGTCAAGTGGTTATCGAGATGGCTTCCAAGCACAAGAAGTGCTTCCAGGTCAGTCCCACAGGTGGATCGCGAAACACTTGGGAGTCAACAATTCAACCGTGTTCCGTGAGGTAAAATCGTTCAAAGAAAACCAGACGATCCAACGGCGAGCTGGCAGAAGAAGAAAAGCAAAGACGACCGACCCTATGAACACAAGGAAGGTGAGGGATTACTTCAAGCGCAATCCGAACCATTCGATTCGGGACGTGGCCAAGAAAATCAATTCTTCCGTCTGGTTCGTCCAGCAGACAATGAAGCGGGTCGGACTTCATACCTAAAAGGTAAGGAAGGTGCCTAACCGAACCGATAAACAGGACGCCAAGCAGATCTTCGGCCTGAATTTTTTCGTCGGCAAGTCCCGCCTGGATGTTCCGGAGAAGTTCCGACAAAGGTCGACAAATTTGCCAAGAAGCACTTGGTGTGGCACGCGATCAATGGGTGCGGAAAATTCAGCAAGCGGTTCATAACGACCATCAACGGCCAAAACGGCTTCCTCCGGTCCCACGAAGGCGACACTCTGATTTGGCCGGATCTGGCATCGTGCTAGTACGCGAAACCGTTGATGGAGTGGTACGAAGGTTTTGGGAAGGTCTTCAAAAACGACAAGGATTTGAAGAAAGAGTGGATGACAGGGTGTATGAAAGATGGTCCAAGTGTTGCACAGGATTTGAGGCGTAGCGTTAAGTCCAAGTTGCGGGCATTTAGCCTAGAAGAGGAGGGTGAATAAATCAACTCAAAAACATAGCTTATATGTGTTTATTTATTCCCTGAGAGTTTCAAAAATATCCGACTTGAAATGTATTTTTGGTGATCAGTTCTCTTTTTTGAGAACAAGCTTTACTAATGCAAAAATAGTACTCTGCATCGAAAACTCCCATTTAATAACTGTGCAAGTGCATTTAAAAAACTAAGATGAGACCAAAGATAACATAATGCAAAAAGATACACGACTCTTGCGATTCACAGGAGACACGAATAGCGCTGACTGGTGAGCAAAAATCCAACTAGTTCGCCGTTAATATTATG
This sequence comes from Aedes koreicus, assembly GCA_024533555.2. Classification (NCBI taxonomy): domain Eukaryota; kingdom Metazoa; phylum Arthropoda; class Insecta; order Diptera; family Culicidae; genus Aedes; species Aedes koreicus. The sequence continues at coordinate 179,994 of JAHHFK020000108.1, forward strand.
CGCGTGAAATGTCAATCTTAACGTCAAACTCAATTGGCAGTTACACCATCTTCATCTAACTTTCAACCGGTGACACAATATTTGCGTAACAAGAACATCTAAGATCCTTTTACAAATAGAGTTATTTTCTTTTATCAATTTTCCTCATAGATTTTCGTTTTCGTTAATACATCAGCTACAAAAGCATTATTGTTTTTTTTTTTTTAATATCTTAAAGTGCCAGATCACAGTTTTTATTATTAAACTTTGTGGCCTATTTGAAATGAAATATGAATAGCTGTGGTTATTAAAAAAGTCCCTGCGGTTGTTAAGAAAGTCTATGAAGAAAATCCTTCAACCAGATAGGCCCATTTGAAAAAAAACTTTTTTGAAATATAATCGTTCAGAAACAAGATCAATATCCCTCAAAATGTTATCCGTGCTTTTTCATTCTGTTGCTCTTTCGTACTTCATCCGATCAATGTCTTCAGGCAGCTAATAAGCATCCTCGAGCAGATCCTTTACCGATAGTTATTTAGTGTTTACTTTTTCGCTGGAAAGTTATGTGAAGAGCAATAATATGGGTCGAAAATATTGTGCTGTTGCAGGTTGTATAAGCATTAAGACACCACTCTCAAGATTGTCGTTTTACAAAATCTATGTTCGTAAACGGTAAGCTAGCATCATCCTTACATGTACTTGTTTGTACAATCAATTTCCACTAGCTATTATTCATACATCTACTGTTTCTTACAATAAATAAATAATTAAATTAATTAATTCAACAACACAATCATCAAAACTTTAATTCTAATAACATAATATTTTGAATGAATGCCCAAAATAAACTGAGGGATGATGGTGTTTGTGTACACTCAAAAAAATCGACACGTTGTTTCCACATGAAATTTCACGTAACTTTCACCCGAACACATAACCAAATCTTCTTCAGTAAAATCAGGTGAACATAAAGGGTGTCCACGATGAAATTGCCACACTATGAAATTGCTCTAGCTTTTTAACCGTTGGGTAGAATTTCATGAAAATTTGGGTGGATTTAGTTCATAGTGCATTATTTACATCCTGCAAGTTTTAAAGTCCTGTGATCAAAACTCGCGGAAATGGAGTCGAAAGAACAGCTCGTGCGTGATAAAATCTTGCGCATTCATCACGAGAACAAGGATCTCTCGCATCGTTCCATCGCTAAAACGTTGGGAATCGCGAATTCCACGGTGTCGCGAGTGATTAAGCGGTTCGAGGAACGGTTGACCACCGATCGGAAGCCCAGAAGTGAAGGAAAAAGTATTCCGTACAACACCAAAAATCACAACCGCGTAGTTGGGGCCTTCAACCGAAATCCGAACGCCTCCGTTCGGGATGTGGCTAAGAAGCTGCACCTAAGCCGAAGTTTTGTCCAGAAGGCCAAAGCTAAGGCTGGGCTTCGAACGTTCAAGGTACAAAAGGCCCCTAATCGCGACGAGAAGCAGAACAAGTCCGCCAAAACCCGTGCCAGGAAGTTGTACCTCAACATGCTGACGAAAGTTAAATGCTGCATCATGGACGACGAAACATATGTGAAGGCCGACTTCAAACAGATCCCCGGCAACCTGTTTTTCACGGCCAAGGATAAGTTCAGCGTTCCGGAGCATGTCCGCACTCAGAAGATGTCCAAATTTGCGATGAAATTCCTGGTTTGGCAAGCCATCTGCACGTGCGGGAAGCGGAGTGCACCTTTCGTGACCCAGGACACGATGAACGGACAGGTGTACATAAAAGAGTGCCTCCAGAAGCGGCTGCTTCCTCTCCTGAAGGCCCACAACGTCCCAACAATCTTCTGGCCGGATTTGGCCTCATGCCACTACTCCAAGGACGTGCTGAAGTGGTATGCGGACAATAAGGTCAATTTCGTGCTGAAAATGTTCAGCCCTCCCAACACTCTTGAGCTCCGCCCCATCGAGAAGTACTAGGCGATTATGAAGCAGCACCTTCTTAAACGACCTAAGGTAGGGAAGACAGTCGAGGAACTGAAGAAAGTATGGGTTTACATGCAAAAAACGGTTGATTCACAGGTTGTGCAGAATCTTATGGCCGGGGTTAAGGCCAAGGTGCGGGCATTTGCGTATGGACTGGAAATAAAATACGAGTAAAATGGTAAAATGAAGTTTAATAGTTATTTCTCAATCCCTGAAAATTTGATGGCAATCGGATGAAAACTCGAATTTTGCGAATCAATTTTGTGTGTGGCAATTTCATCGTGGACACCCTTTAACGTGCCAGTGAATTGTACGTAAAAAATCACGTAACATTTAGGTGATTTTCACGTAGAATGTGGATTTACTTGGAAATCACGAAGCTCTTACGTGTATTCCACGTGTTTATTACTGGTTTTGGTAGTGGACGAAAATTACCTGCGTTTCACGTGGAAACATCGTGTCGATTTTTTTGAGTGTACATATGCACCACCACCAAAAAAGATCCAAATTTGAGTTGTTTGCCACTCAAAATTCTTCTCAAATTCTTTCTCCCTTTTTCGGGGCAAAAATGGTAAGTAAAAAAAAAAAATGTATTCAATCTAAAAGTATAAGTGGGAGAAATTGTACTCGATTTCCAACATATTCAAGAGTTTTTTTTTTGCTGCACGCATTTGATTGTGTTTTTTTGTGAATTATAATTTAAATTTGGGTTGATTCCGGAGATCGTGTGTATTCTTTTGTCATTTTTTCAGACATACACGATAAATCGATAGAAAGTTTCGGAGGAAAATCGAAAACAAAGAACGAGCCTTGGAATGATAAGAAGGTTGTGTAAACGATTTTCCATAAAAGATTTTCAGATCCAGACGAAATCGTGGCCATGTTCAATAGGCATAATATTACTAGTTATTGTATAAAGGAATATAGGAATAATAATAGAATCGCTAGGGTCGTTAGGGTGGTCCTTTAATAGGAATTCAAAATAAAATTGAATATTAGGTTACAGTAGTAACTCCAAATCACGACCATGAACAAAAAAAGACAACCAAAACACGATCCTGGCTGTACACGACGATGCTGGTAAAGTTCTGTTGGGCGGTAATGGAGAAAGAAATTTCTGGTTTGGTATGTACATATGGCGTGAAAAACGAGATATTCATTGCAGCTAGCACGATAAACCAAAATATAACAATACACGAACAATAATCGACATAGAGCTAGCAATCAACTCTAACAACTTACACGTATTACAAATACAAGACATCAGAACAGAAACAGAAATATCCTCAAAAACACAAACACGACACAAAACAAATAAAACAAACAAGAACAAAACATACTCCAAGAATTAAAACAAAACCCGGTCTACTATTTGAGATCTGACAAACGAAATCTTACAGTAATAATAAATAAAAAAAAGACTATGAAAACATCATGATAGAAAAATTAAATAATGGCCCCTACAGAAAACAGTGATCAGATCCCCTTCCGGGAATGATACGACTTGTGGAAAAACCAAATTATAATTTGGTAATTAAATTAACAATCTTCGAGAATCAAATCCTTTGCTACCTACAATTAAAGGTCTTCCAAAAATTCACAAACCTGGCAATGAAATGCATTAAATCATTTCAGCGATAGGATCACTCACCCATAACATAGACAAATGGTTAGTTAACGAATTTAAAAACAAGAATTTTTTAGTCGATCAATTAAATACTCACAACATTTCACAGAGCTATAATTTATTTATTTTTTTAAATCTTTATTTTACGTCGGCCTATTTCCTCACATGGTGACAATCACCGACGCCAGGAAGACGACTCCACCACCTGGACCCTACCTAACGACTCATGAATATGAACCGGGACCAACGGCTTTACTTCCCTTCCGAAGGAAGACGTGACTAGATTATTTCGCCTCAGAAAAACCACCGACGTCGACTGGGATTGAACCCAGGCCCTACTGGGGTGCCAAGTAGCAGTCACGCTTACCACTACACCACCGACGCCGGCGGAGCTAGAGCTATAATTTAGACATAAAAGAAGATTTTAGTATCTTTTGACGTTAAATCCCTCTTTCCTAGTATTCCAGTAAAAGATACCTTAAACTTATTAGAAAATTGGTTATTGACTCAAAATGACGACACGACATGGAAGAAAAGAGTACGTTCATACCTAAAACTTACACAACTTTGCATGGAAGAATATTATTTTTCTTTCAGAAACGAACATTATAAACAACTAGTTTATTTGTGGACGCAGTAGCGCCTGTGGCAAGGGTTTTTTTTTTTCAGTATAAACGGTTCATGTGTTATTCACGTTTGAAGATTAAAAAAGAAAAGCATTACATTTTTTTACGTTTTGAATAGAGTTTTTTATTCGGTGAATTCACTGCAGCTTATATTTACATTTGAAAAACTTCGGTGAAAACCACATTGCGTGTAAACTGACGACCATCCCTCAATAGATCTCCTTGCTGTGAATTAGGTTCGATGTGAACTTTTACCTGATTAGGGTTCCGAGATCGAGACAAAGCAACGTATAGTTGTCCATGCGAAAATACGGTCGACTGAAGATCAATTCCCACATGATCAAATGTCTGTCCTTGCGATTTATTGATCGTAATAGCATATGCTGGTATGATTGGAAATTGCCGTCGACGTAGAATAAACGGTAATGTAGAGTCACTTGGAGCCAAATCTATTCTTGGGATCATCACAACGTCTCCGCGATTACACTCCGAGATAATTCTCGCAGTAATTGTGCTTCTATCGAGTTTCTCAATAACCATTCTTGTTCCATTGCAGAGCCCTTTTCGCGGATTCAAGTTTCGTAACAGCATGACGATCACTCCCTTCTTCAGTACCAGGGTATGCGGAGGCATTCCGAATGGCGTGTGTTCATGAAGGAATTCAGGAGGATACCTCGTGGCATCGTTTGGGTCCTCCGTAACAACAGAATCTGCACTATAATAAACCGTTGGTTCTCCATTTATCATGTCAATGATTTTCCGGTTCATCGCCAGCGTTTGCGCATTTGTCGGAGCCACGATGATGCGTTTTGACAAATCTTGAACCGACATTGCTTGAACATCAGATCCAAACAAAATTTTTATTAAATCCTCAGTCGCTACCATGTGTTGAGGTATCTCGAGCACATTCTCATCGGTCAAACTTGACACTTGAGGAGTGTTTTCAGATCCAACCTGAAGGGGCCATTCATTGTGAGCATCCAGCCCCCTACATCGCATGTTGGTTATCAATTTTAACTGTAGGAAGTGTTTCCATAGCGAGCTGGACTTGATGCAACACTCAAAAACATCAGTTCGAGTTCCTCTGATGACAACAGGCAAAGTTTGGCGGAAATCTCCACCAACTACAAAAACTTTTCCACCAAATGGTTGCTGATTTTGCATTATGTCTCGTAACAGTCGGTCTATGCAATTCAGTCCATACTTGGACAACATCTTGATTTCATCGATTATGATGAGTGATGCTGCGCGAATAGCAGCAGCTTCGGGGGATGTTAATCTCATCGAGGAAACGGATGTGTCCAAAAGCGGAACGGGGACCTTGAAACCATTATGAACCGTTCTACCACCTGCCAAAAGTGTCGCTGCAATTCCAGTCGTTGGCAAAACAACTTTTCCAGCACCTGTAAGCATAAACAATTACAATTACATTCCCACTCTACTGGTTACGGGTAAAACTAATAATTTCTTTCTTCTTCTTTCTGGCGCTACATCCTCGCTGAGACAGGGCCTGCTCAACAGTCATCATTTTCGCATGAGTATACATAGTGGAGCAAGCATGATGACACTTAATGCCCAGGGAAGTGAAAAAACTTTCCAACCTGAAAAGTTCCTGCACCGACCGGGAATCGAACACAGGCACCTTCAGCGTGGTCTTGCTTAATAGCACGTCTACCAGCTACACACTAACAATACACTAAGGAAGGTCTCAATAATTGCTTACCTCTGACAAATGCCATTAATGTTGTATAGAGAAATGTTTTCCCAGAACCGCCTGGGCCATCAACGTAGAAGCATCGCTGTTGAATGTGCTCGTCTTCTACCGCAGCTATGATTTTGTTGAACGCTTCCGACTGATTTTCGTTGAGCATGGATATTTGGTCTGCACCCCTACGTGTCTCTGTTGCAACATCATACTGCTGTGGTACAGCTGGTGAGGATCCAGTTGGTATTGGCAGACCAAGTTGTAGACACGATGATCCATGCTGCTTCAGAAGTGCAGCGATGTCATGAAGTGCTTTATTGATGGCACAATCGTTGGAGTCAGTCCTCATGTAATCTAAAGCCATGTCGTTGCCGTATTTATTCCACAAATCAATGGCACTGGATGGTTGGCAAAAAATACAGATGAAAGCAAAAGTGTCTCGTAGCTGTCTTGGCATTTCGTATACAGCAGCTTCTCTAAGGCAACGGTCCCATTCTTCATCAGATTCCAGGAGTACTCTTGAAGAAGCGGCTACCTTGAACGTAACGTGAACAACATCATCATAGGGTACGGGACGGGTTTTAAGCAGTCTAGTCAGCCCCTGAGACATTTGATAAAGCTGTATGTAATCTATAATTAGAACTGCCAATATTTAGACATTAATCCCTCTGCTTACCTCTGGTCTATCGGAACATACCTTCAGCAACGAGCATTAGGCTCAGAAAATTTCATAGCCATGGAATAAAGTTCCCAATTGCAGGGACTTCTTAAACGCATGCGGATTGCTTTCCGATTAAAAAAATGTTTTCTTCAGCTCCTCAATCTGTACATAAACTAACAATATTGTATGAGTGCGATTCTGTGCATGTGTGCGAAGGCGAAATGAAATAGGCCAGTTGACGATTTGCTGCAAACGTCAATTTCCTCAACCCGCTTCCTTCGTTTTAACCATCCGCTTTCGAAAACAATCAACCAAAACATGTCGATTGCTACGATCGCTAACTCGTCTACTAGCAGGTTATGAGACAGACGTACACGACCAAACTTTTAGTTTGTCATTGATCTTTAGATTGGCAATGTGCATTTCTTATTTCATTTACTCTCACGGTATTGTTAAACAAAGCGACTGTGACGACAAACGTGATGCTTCGTTTAAAAACAAACAAATGCAAGAGACAGCAGGCTTCACGTTACATTACCGGTGCGCTATATCCATGGTTAACAAAGAAGAGAGGAAACATGGGCTTTCTCAAAAGCAACAGTGATGCCATAGCTGCCGCTCAACAGCGCAGCATTATTTATCGTTGAGTACTATTGGACAGCTCCAAAACATATTTTTTATTGCAAATGATAGTGCCAGATGATGGACAGTATAATCATAAGCACAGATCAACCTCCAATGACTGGAAGAAACATGAAATAAATAGCGATTTCAGATTATCTAAATATGTAATAAATTTAACTCAATGTTCAACATCACATTCTGGCAACAAGCCTAGTTGTGGGAGAGAGCTGATGAAGACATGCTCTCTGGTACACGCGATGCAAATGCAAAATACACAAAGGCAAAATTTGAGCGAACTTCTTCAGCAGGTCAGAAACTGATGGTTTCTAGATGATGTATTTTAAATCTTCAAAATGACAGTAATAAATTGGTAATCAATCATGATTCATACATCGAATCATTGGCCCAATAGATAAAGCTTATAATCGTATCATTAAAAAGGAAATAATTTGGAAAATGTAGGAGTTATAGACCTATTTCCTAACAACTGATTGAAATAGTGACCCCTGATTAAGCCGTTCCCTACCCAAGGGCCGTGGTGCGGAAAGTGTTGCGCCCCCCTTTTCGAACAAAAAAAAAAGAGAGGGAGGCGTGCGTTTTCTCGTTCTCGGGGGGTACATGGGGGAGGGGGGGAACCCCCCTTGGTTCCATTTTTTTTTTTTTTTTTTTTTTTTTTTTCCTTGTAAAATTATTTTGGGAATATCCGTATACAAAAATTGCCGTGCAGTAGGGTCCTCACTATTAAGTTGGAACCATGCTTCAAGCTTGGTTCTATTGGACTGCGCTTCTTCGAGTGCTTCTGCTGCAGTCTGGTGACCGTATGAGAACGTGCGTGCATTTTCGATTCTAGTAGACGCCACATAGCTTCTGGGGCACTCACGTATCGGCAGTCAATGAAAATGGTTATCTCATTGTTTTGAGCTTCCGTCTGATTAACTGCAGTAATAGCGACATTGGCGCAGTCGAATCCCTTACAGATATATTTGTATATGTATTTGACGGCATGTAAGGATGTACACACCTCGACATTAATATGTGCATTGTACCGCAAGGTCAAAAATGCATTATACGGCACCACGTTGCCGTTGTGCATTTGACTACCGCGTACTGTTACGGATTCCATCTTGCGTCGACGATATGATGGATACCCATGCGAGTCAAATGTTGTCGTGTGGGTGAAAGGTTTGGGGAATTCCTTTTTACACTTACCGTTTTCCATACATACTGCTCTTGGATTAGAAGGTCCGCCTGGGCCATGCATCATGAACCTCAAAACAATGTCGCGTAGGCTTGGTTGTGTAGTCGGTGGTATTTCCGCACTTACTTAATGCATCAATCCGCTCAGCCGTTGTAAATTTGTCCTCCGCTTGTAATGTTATTAAAATGTGCGCATGGGGAAGTCCTCGCTTTTGGAACTCGATCGAGTACACGTAGGCCTTCGATCGTCCCAGTTTGTTATTTTTCCACAGGTCATCCATCAAAGCGGCTAGTTTAATCTTAAATACCCTAACCACCAAATCGGGTCGATCGGAGGTGGTTTCTCCTGGGCGGAGATTGTCAACGATTTCTGCCCAATAAGGGTTAGCCGTAAACGTAATGAAAAGGTCTGGAGCTCCGAATTTTGCAAATAGGGACATCGCGTCGCTGCACCTTTCATGCATATTTCTCGGTGATCCTTCAAAACTCGAGGGAAGAATCACCGGGACGCCGGCTGCAACATTCCCATCGGCTGCCAAATTCTCCACATGATCAGTGAGCCCCTGATACTGTTCCGCTCGGAGTCGTCGCTGGTTTTGCCTAATGTAATGTAATTTATTGATAAATATATCAGTTACAGAACTTTTTATCACGTCAAGGAAATACCTTATACCTTACCTAATATAGTTAAGGTTGTTAGCTTCTACTTGAAGATAGGAATCTACCAACCATTGCTGGGTTAGTTTGCCAGCGCTCATTACGGGGTTAAATTCTGCAGTGCGTATTGCCCTCTGAGCAACTTTATATTGCAACATAGTTACGTTGCTCCTAATACGGTTAAGTTGTGCATTCTCGTACGCATTACACTGCCAATTAGGTTGCCATCCTGGTTCGCCATACGAATACAACAATGCATACGCCATCGGATCTAGATTCGAGCTCAAGATGCTAAGATTCAGAAACTGCTGTTGCGAGTTAACCGGATTTTTCGGGTGGATTCGGATGTCCCTGTTGAACGGTGGCTCACCATCCTCATTGACGAAAATCATCGCAACTTCGTCAGCGGTTGCCGCATTATATCGCCGCTAGTCTTGTTGTCGATCGATTTTGAGAACCATATGTACAACTGGTATCTCATTGCCAGTTGTAACTGCACGTTGCTCCTCTGCGATCATCTTTTGCCGCATCATAGTGTAATGCTGTGCCAGAACATTGTTCTGTCGCATGAAACGGTCAATTTTGTCCAAAATCGGCGTCCGCAACAATTCGCTTGCCGGATGGTTGTGCTGCACTTCCGTAGCTTGAGTGCTGTCAAGCATATATAGTTGGGTGAATTGTGGCGGTTCACCATGTGGTGGCTGGACGTGAGATGTCCTATGATAGGTTTGTCCATGTACCTGTTGAAAAAGAATATTTAGTCCAGGGATTGGAAAAACAAAAATAATCGTTACCTTGAAAACATACGGGCCTCTACCAGGAACATCAGCTATCTTCGCTCCCAAAGAAGCAAACGAAACTGCACTGTTGTACGACCGAATGCACTGCCTGAAGTGGGTTCTTTCGGGGTTGTTGGTGTCCATAAGGAGGCTGCGCAGGAATTCGGGATATTCCAGTGGTTCTCCCGATGCATTCGTAGGCCGCGGAAGATTAATTTTGCCTTTGTGGCAGCACGAATTAAACTTTTTTGGATTGACAAAATTGACATATTACGTTCATTGGGCCACTGGTATGAGGAACTTCTGCATCTACATCTGTTACATTTCGCTGCCGTATCGAACGAACAGAGGCAGCAACCGCTGTAAGACGCGCTTGCGTTTGCTCCGGTGTTTCGCTTGCACTACGAGTCCAGTGAGCCTGTGCATCTCTCCGCCGTATCTCGCTTCGAACTGCCTCACCCTGACGCGATCGCCATTTCTGCTTTTGCAGCCTTGCTAATCGCCGCCTCTTCTCGGCGGGAGACTCACTGGAATCCATCACAAAATAACTTTTCTTCCCCGGGAGCACTATGTCACTCAACAAAAACTAAACAGAAACTTTTAACTTCTGAGTAACGCGTTTTTTGCGAGCGGTAATGACCATCAAAGGTTCTAACTTGAGGACTGTTTGTTTTTGAATTTTGACGTTTCGTCGAGATTACCAGCCAACCTCGCTACATGGATACATGGAACCTTAATTCTACCCAAATTTGAGCTATTTTCACCCACCACTATAGTTGAGTGAAGTGAACATAGTCGTGCTGGGTAGTTTACATTTGAGAGCCGTGAAAAATACTTACTCACCCGATTGTAAAATTTTCCCAAAGCTGAGGATAATTGAGTAGTTGTTGTTGTTGTAATTTATTAATGAATTTTACATCCATCGGATGCATTCATGTCAGTTTCAATTGTTCAAAGTGTAGCAGAGTGTACAATATGAGGTGAGTGGTGTTGTTTATAAAAAATATGATAAAATTTCACTTAGCTTTTTTCCTTTGGTTGGGGCTCCTCCTTACGGTTCGACCTCGTTGGCACTTTCTCTTGTTTTTTCTGGTTTCTTCAATTTTCAAATATTCTTTAAACACTTGCAATAGCTTCCTCCTTATGGCTTACATCATGTTCTTTAGTTTTATAACTATCTTCATTTGCGACAGGTTTCTTTCCTTCGTTTCCTTCTATTTTTCTTCAACATGTTGTTTCTTTTCCGTCTTCTTCTTCTCCATCATGTTTTTCTTCGTTTCCTCCCTCTCCGTCATCTTCCTTTCCATCTTACTCTTCTTCGTTTTCTTCCATTTCATTATCTTCCTCTTCATCATCTTTTCCTCAGTTATCTTCCTCTGCGCCATCTTCTTTTCCTCTGGGCCATCTTCTTCTCCGTCATCTTCATTTTTGTCATGTTTTTCTTCGTTTGCTTCCTTTTTATCATCTTCCGTTCCGTTATGCTTTCCTTTGTTTTCTTCCTTTCCATTATCTTCCTCCCGATCATTTTCTTCTCTTTCATCTTCCTCTTCGTCATCTTTCTCTCCTTAATTTTCTTCTTCGTCATGTGTGTTCTATTCCTTTTCATTATCTTCCTCAGCGTTGTCTTCTTCTTTGTAATCTTCCTCTTTACCGTCTTCTCTTCCGTCGTGCTTTTCTCCGTTTTCTTCCTCCAGTCATCTTCCTTTTGAACATTTTTCCTCCATTAAATTTGTTTTTTTTTTTTTTTTCCCCTTTGTACTCCTTAACGAGCTTCAAACGTTTCTCGAACGCGTCGCAGGCGGCACGCACGGACTGCATGGGCATTTCGTCCCAGATTTTGAGAATTACCGTCTTGAAATGATCCAAAGTACTGACCTTGTATTCGTTCAGCTTCGCCATCATATAGGACCAAACAAAAAAGTCGAGAGGATTCAAGTCCGGGGAGCTGGGAGGCCACAAAGTTTTGTCCAGAAAGTCGGTTAAATTGTCCCGACACCAGGCTTGAACCACATTTGCCGTATGGGCTGGTGCACCGTCCTGCTGGAACACGTAGTGCTCATCGCCGTAGAGGCTTCGGAGACTGGGGGCAACAACCTTTTCCAAAACCTCAGTTTTGTAGTACGCCGCGTTGATTTTGACGTTTTTTTCAATAAACACCAAGGGTAGCTTACCACGTTTGCATACTGCCCCCCAAACCATCACCGACGCGGCACTTTGGAACCGAGGGATGTTTATATTGGATTCAGGAATGCTGTCCCTCGATGGCGCCCACACCCGGTCATTTTGCACATTGTGCGGCTGCTGCAGCACGAACAGTTTCTCGTCCGAAAAAACAAACTCCTGACCAGCGTGCCGAGAGAGGATCCTCTTAGCTCGATCCAACCGCTTTTTCTGGTAGCCTCCGAAACGCCATGGACCTTACGTTTTTTGTAAGGCCTGAAACCAAGGTCCTTGGTGAGTATGGTGTGAGCGGTTCCAATGGAAACGTTGAGATCTGCAGCCGTTTTCCGGATTGAGCGGTTCTTTTTGCGCCGAATTCGCTCCCTCACGATCTTGATGACCCGTGGCGTCCTCGCTGAACGCGGCCGACCGGATCTCGCACGGTCATTGGTCGAGGACGTCTCCCGGTATCGCCTGATGGTCGTGTAGACAAAGTTCCGCTTGACCCCATGCGATTTCAGCAGCCGGAATATATCGCCGGGTCGCTCACCGTTCAAAAACCGCTTAATTACGAAGTCCCGATACTCTTTCATCGCGCGTAACAAACAAACAACAACTAACAGAATGTCAACACCGCGCACATTCGGTAGCGTATGAATGAAGCTAAAGCTGACACCAATACCAATGCAGAATATGTAAATGGCGCAAACCTACGCAATGATGAAAACTTGTATTCGAACTTATTGAACACCGTGTAGAGCGAATTTTCCTCCAATTCCAGGTATTGAAGAAGTCGCATGTCAGGCTGTTATTAAAAATAAAAGCCTTTACATTGCTTCTGTTTATATTCCTCCTAGAGCCTAAATTAACCGAAAACTACTTTCAGATATATGTTCGGATCTTCCTGCTCCGCGGTTGATCATAGGAGATTTTAACTCTCACGGTAAAGGCTGGGGAGAACTTTACGACGACAACCGTTCTTCCTTGATATATAACCTCTGTGACAACTTCAATATGACAGTTCTCAACAATGGAGAAGTAACACGCTTGGCTGGTTCATCCTCAGTTGGCAGTAGATTAGACCTCACACTTTGTTCGAATTCATTATCGTTGGATTGCACATGGAATGTGATTCAAGATCCCCACAGTAGTGATCACTTGCCCATAAAAATTTCGATTGCCACCGGGTTCAATCCATCGGAATCCATTAACGTCTGATCTTACCCGTTACATCGATTGGACAAAGTTCAGGACAGCAGTAGATGAAACCATAACGACGGTAGAAGGGCTTCCACCGCTGGAGGAACATAACTTCCTCTCCAACCTGATCTTGGATAGCGCGCTTCAAGCTCAAACTCGACCAGTTCCAGGAACGTAATTTCGCAGGAAACCTCCTTCTCCATGGTGAGACCAGCAATGCACCGAGGTTTACCGTAAAAAGTCCGACGCGTTTAAAGTTTTCCGTAGACGTGGAACACCTGAGCATTTCGAAAAATACACGGCACTCGAACACGAACTTAAGAGCCTCATCAAGGCCAAGAAACGCGGTTATTGGCGACGATTTGTGGATGGGCCATCGCGAGACGTCAATGAACACTCTTTGGAATACGACGTGAAGACTGCGTATCCGAACAACGAACAACGAGAGCGAGGAGTACTCGGACCGATGGATCCTCAAATTCGCACGAAAAGTTTGTCCAGATTCGGTGCCGGCACGGATCATTCCTCGCGGAACCGAGAATTCGATAGATGAGATCAGCCAACCTTTTTCAATGGTAGAGTTCTCTCTCGCAATCCTTTCGTGTGGTAATACGGCTCCAGGGGCTGATAGAATCAAGTTCAACTTGCTTAAGAACCTCCCAGACGTCACTAAGAGGCGCATGTTGAACTTGTTTAATCAGTTTCCGGAGATCAACATTGTACCGGATGATTGGAGACGAGTGAGAGTTATTGCCATTCAAAAACCTGGTAAACCCGCGTCCGACCACAACTCATATAGACCCATCGCGATGTTATCTTGCATTCGAAAGTTGTTGGAGAAAATGAACGTCTTCCGCCTGGACAAATGGGTTGAGACAAACAACCTGCTTTCAGATACTCAATATGGTTTCCGCAGGGGTAAGGGAACTAACGACTGTCTCGCGTTGCTTTCTACAGATATACAGTTAGTTTTCGCTTAAAAAAAGAGCAAATGGCTTCTGTGTTCTTGAATATCAAGGGGGCTTTTGATTCAGTATCTGTTGAAGTTCTTTCAGATAAACTCCACGCTTGTGGCTTTTCTCCATTAATGAATAATTTTTTGTACAATTTACTGTCAGAGAAATATGTGAGCTTTTCTCATGGAAACTCTTCAGCTTCTCCATTAAGCTACATGGGTTTCCCCCAAGGATGATGTCTAAGCCCTCTTTTGTATAATTTTTATGTCAAGGACATTGATGGTTGTCTAAGTGAGAACTGTACGTTGAGACAACTTGCAGATGACGGCGTTGTGTCTGTCACGGGACCCAATGGGGTCGATCTGCAAGGACCCTTACAGGATACCTTAGACAATTTGTCTACTTGGGCCCTAGAGCTAGGTAAGTGGCGAACCAGCCCAGGAGGCTGAAAGCCACTTTAATAAAGATCAAAAAAAAAAAATAGAGCTAGGTATTGAATTCTCTACGGAGAAAACTGAGTTGGTGTTTTTTTCTAGGGAGCATAGCCCAGCCTAACCAAAGCTTCAAATTTTGGGTACACCAATAACTCATTTTATGTCGTTTAAATATCTTGGGGTCTGGTTCGATTCTAAGTGCACCTGGAGATCCCATATTGAGTATCTGAAGCGAAAATACCAGCAAAGGGTCAATTTTCTCTGCACAATTACCGGGACCTGGTGGGGAGCACATCCGCAAGATCTTCTAACGTTGTACCGGACAACGATTTTATCGGTCATAGAATACGGTAGTTTTTATTTTCAGTCAGCGGCTCGGTCGCACATCATCAAACTGGAACGTATTCAGTATCAGTGTCTTTGTATCGCGTTGGGTTGCATGCACTCGACTCATACGATGAGTCTTGAAGTGCTGGCTGGCATGTTGCCACTCTCAGATCGGTTTTCAGAATTGTCCCTCCGGCTCCTCACCAGGTGTGAAGTTATGAACCCCCAGGTAATCGAAAACTTTGAAAAGCTTCTCGCGTTGAATCCTCAAACTCGCTTCATGACATTGTACTATTTGTACATAACACAGGATGTCAGCCCTTCACCGAATATTCCCAATCGTGTTTGCTTCTCTGACCTCGGAAATTCGGTTCATTTTGATTTATCCATGAAACAGGAGCTTCGTGGAATCCCAGAGCATCATCGTCCTATGATTGCTCCGGTGATATTTGCTGCAAAGTTTGGCCAAGTTGATTCCTCTAAGACGTTTTTCTCTTTAATAGAGGAGTCCACTGGGTTTGGTATATACAATGAATTTTATTGCGCCACTCAGAAACTTCAAGCTCCTTGTTCTGTTTTTGTTGCTGAATTGGCGGCAATACAGTCTTCGTTAGAAACGGTCACTTATACCGGATCATTACTTTATTTTCACGGATAGTCTCAGTTCTATAGAGGCTATTCGCTCTTTGAGGCCGGTAAAGCACACTTCTTATTTTCTTAAGAAAATAAGAGGTCTTCTAAGTGCTTTATCTTCACGTTCTTTTATTATCACCTTTGTGTGGATCCCATTTCATTGTTCGATTCCGGGCAATGAGAAAGCGGACTCGCTTGCAAAGGTGGGCGCTATGGAAGGGGATATTTATGACCGAAATATCGCCTTCAATGAATTTTTTCCTATTTTTCGCCATATGTCACTCATTAGCTGGCAGTATAAATGGAGTAAAGGAGATTTGGGGCGATGGCTGCATTCTATCACTCCCAAGGTGTCGAAGAAAGCTTGGTTCAGGGGATTGGATGTGGGTCGAGACTTCATTCATGTGATGTCTCGCCTCATGTCTAATCATTATTCATTAAACGCTCATTTGTTCCTTGTTGGGCTGGGGGACAGCAATCTCTGTGAATGTGGACAAGGTTACCAGAACGCAGATCACGTAATTTGGTTTTGTGGTGAGCATTGTGGAGTCAGATCAGAACTTAATAATTCCCTCCGGGCTCGAGGTAGACAACCCAATGTACCGGTTCGAGACATTTTAGCTGTGCGCGATCTGGAATTCATGAACCTTGTATATATGTTTTTGACTAACATTAATATTATAGTGTAGATTGATTAACTTACATGTTTAGGTCAAATATTTGAGGACTGTATTAGCAGGGATAAGGTGCGACTCAAATCTCTTTGAGTGCAGCACGCGCTGCTAAGAGACAGCACATTAAATTTCAAAGAGACGTGAAAGTGCAGTCTGTACTCCTGTGCATCCTTGTTTTGCCGTGCGCTCAAAGCCGCACATCTCATTTCGAATTTGCTCTCGTCTCTTTTGGCATTACCGATTGCACTATCCCTTGCCGTCTCTGTGCAAACTCAAGTGCGAAAAACAGACGCCACCGTGTCCACTCTAGATTGGACCTGCACACATTTGTGTTTACTTCACATGTTTTCATAATGTTTTGTGTAATAAACTACAAGGCCCAATCATGTACGTTGAATCGAGCATTTTATTAGACAACTGAAAAACTGATAATTTCATGTACCATCCATGAGTAACGATGAAAATGATCATCCATGAGTATGTGTGCTAAAAAGTATTACGTTTTTTTTTTGTGAATTATCTATTTTGCACTGCTCTGAGTATTTCAACAATCCCTGTGTGTGAGAGTGTGTGTTTTTTTAAATGTGAAAACGTTCAATTTGTTACCTTGTAGTTCTAGATATCAGAAAACTATTGTTTAATGAAGTGTGTCTGATATTCCCACCTCAATTTTCCCATCCATACAATTGTAAATCCAATTAACCTCGAGACGACCTCGAGTAATCGGTTTTATTCTTTTAACTTAGTTTTAGATATTTTTTAAATCTATTTAATGTATATAAAATGAAAACTTGGCTCTGTAAAGTTGATTCTATTGAGTCTGAACAAATAAATAAACTTGTTAAAAAAACATGAGGCTTTTAGGAGTGGACAGTAATTTTGCTAGAACGAATATGTGAAGAGAAAGTGTTGATAGTTTCGTTAGTGTACGGCAGGCTGTGAAAATTAAATAGCAGTAGTTAAAAATTGAGCGGAGGGCTATTCTAATGGCAGTACACAATCTTTTACCAAGCTATCCAAATGCTGGACAGGAAAGGGGAAGAATATCCCCTTGACTGGCAAAAGAATGTACGCCTGATCGGGCTCATGTGCCCCAATGACCCTGGAATGGTTCTGGCGATGTTTTTTCACACTTCCCAAAGCTTACAAGGGAGAGGAAACTATCTCCAGCTGGAGGGTTTGAAATCACAAGGTCTATTTTTACCTAATATTAGTAGTATATATAGTAGTACTTTATACTTCACTGGATATAGATAGCGCAAGAAGGACCCATCGTTTGTATTTTCTGCGGTCAGCCGATCCCGGGATATGTAGATGGGCTCGGGCGCCATGTTAATTAGCACATTGAAAAATTGCTTTAATTGTTATGTTTGTATTCTCCGTACGTGGAGTAACGATTATGATATAGAAGGAGATATTCGCTCATCACCATGAGGCCTCAAGAGTGGACAGTAATGTTTGCTAAAATGAAAGATATGAAGAGAGAGCGTTGATAGTTCCTTCGGTGTACGGCAGGTTGTGAAAATTGGATAGAAGTATTGAAAATTGAGCGAAGGGCTTGGATATAGTAGTACTCGAACCAAGGACGCATTCTTTGCCTCACATCCCCAATGCGGGGTAGGTCAAGGCACGAACGAACCCGCCAACTTGACTTTGGGGCCTCATGGTGATGAGCGAGCATCTCCTTCTACATCATAATCGTTACTCCACGTAACGATCTCCTTACATATAGACCAGTGAACCACAAATGATTGCGAAAAACATATAAATTTATCCTTAACGCAATAAGCAAGAAAGAATACCAATAAAAACCCGTTTACAAACGAATCTGTTAATTTCGCTAAACAACTTCAAATTTTTAACATAATTTTCGGTAAATATGTGATATCGCGCATTAACAATCGGTCAGTAAAATTAACAGAACGTTTCGGTAAATTTTGACAGCTCAGTAGCGAAGTTAAATTTATTGAACTAACCGTAAAACTAAAAATCTAGCGAATCGATTATTTTCGGTAAAAAAAATTACAGTATACTGTAAAATAATCTGGGTGTGAACAAAGCAGTCTTGTTATTGTTCAATTCGGTTTATTTTTGCTTTAGAGTTGTTAAAATGTAACAGATTAAATTATTATAATCACTTTAATTTCTTATCTTATCTTATTACCAGGTACACCGTTTTGGTGCTTGTTGGATATCGTGCCAATTAAAAATGAAAAACGAGAGGTGGTTCTGTTTCTTGCATCTCATAAGGACGTAACGACAGCGAAAATGTCTGAGATGTCAATGTCAGATGAGTGCGATAGTGGTAAGTGGTAGTTGAAATATGTCATGCTAGTTGATGTCATGCAATGCTTGCCTTTGTAAGTTGAACGCTTTGAAGATTATATTTAGAGTAATGGTACTAAGTAGCGTATCAATAGCGGTGTTTTCTTTTTCAGGGTCCTTGAAGTTATTTTTTTTTTATATTAAACCTGTATCATGCACCTTAGAAAATCGTGGAATTTCTTAAAATTGACTCCCTAACGAGTATAACGCACAAACATCTATAAAAACATTTTTATTATAACTTCATTTTCCACCATTCCTACATGCATAATTAGAAACTTTAACGATGTTTTAGTGTTACAGTTTGGTGGAGGTTTATAATGACTATTTCGGACATCCAGTGAAGCTGTTAATATTTTGAAAACTTTTAATGAGTGTTATTTCTTGTGAGCATTTCACAACACTTAATGACACTAAGGTTTTTTTTTTACACTGGGGATACTTTCCACTTTTACTATGAAACCGTGTAAAAACAGATTAAATAGAGTTGATAAATTCTCATGCATAAACATTTTAAATTGCTTGGATTTTGTTTGCATGTGTTACCTTTCCGTGCAATGGTCAAAATACAGTTTTTAAAATTTTGAGTATTTACACCAAATATTGTGATTTTTTTGAAAAACTGTCCTATGATTACTTTTTGCCCAAAACGTAAAATGTGATTCAAATAAGGTCGATAAGTTGTTCCGTTCTGGAGTTATCGCTGAAAACAAACCGTGTAAAAATACCGTGTGAAAAAGTAGTTTTACCAGCTAATACTCGTTATGTTCAGCATAAATTAAAAATAATGCATTCTTTGATATGAGTGTGCTATTGTTGCTAAGGGATGTTTAAGTTTTATGTTTTGCTGCGCAGCATTGCCTTGCATTCAAAATCAGAAAAAATGTAGATTAATATTCTCCAGTTATATAATATATATTCTTAGACATCATCGGCTTATTCTAAAACATAAATAAAACACGGGTTAATTTTGATTTGGAATGATGCGTCCAATATAATGTTCGCGTTATATTTAACAAATTAAAACTATTACGCCTTTGAACAAAACGCTTTAATTGCCAGATTTTAAGAAATTATTGTAATACCTTCAAAAAACAGTTCTATTAACAGAAAGTTGATTATGAAAATAACGTATAGTTATAATTTTTTACATGAATGTACTACCTTGAAGTGTTAAGTGTAAGAGTTCTTCAATAACATTCTATGTCCTTCTAGATGACAAGACAAGAGTAAGTAAAATCCATAATAATTATAAACAATGCTACCGCAAGCTAGTTCATGTGGTTGTTGACATATCAGCATACAAATTGTTACAAAAACAACATTTTCTTGCGCTTTTCTCTGAAGCATTTCCAAAATGACGGCACAGGATGATGTTATCAATAATACGGACTATATCAAAAAGTTACACAGCATATATGTATTAACAAAACATGAAACAGATTTATGATTTTACTTTTCAGTTCAAAAAGTTTTAGCTACTTTTGGTTCACAAATATTTCAATCTGATTGTCTGTAACACGAGCGCATTTTTGATAAAACTCTCTTCTTTAAATTCTGCACCGTTGTTTTTGTACAATTTATTTCCATAGTCAATGATGTCCAGTTTTTCTTGAATTACTTCAGCAACTGTGGCCAAACTGAAGATTGTCAGTTTGTTTTAGTTTTGTGGATAAAATTCATCCAGAAAAGAGGAGGATATTCATGCTTTTTATATTGATGTATATGGGCATTTATTATAACTTTGGCAAAGGAAATTAACGACCGCAAACCACAAGTACAGAATTTTCTGCCCAAAATTTTTTAAGTGCAGCCTAGCAGTGTCATCCAGGTTCCCACTTAAAACCTGAAGCCATCTGTTTTTGACAGTTTAACAAACATTTACTTGCATACACATATATAAAATCTTCAACAATATTTAGGTAAAATATGTGTAAAATTTGCTAATGACTTTTCGATACACTCCTTAGTACACAGTTTTTCAAGCAATCATTTTGATTTTTATCGGAATTGAACTAATATTCTTGCTCTGATGGATGTTTGCTGTAAATTGAGAGCAGGATCAAATATAATAAATATTATGACTGCGATTGATTCAAATTTCACTGTATTTTATATACCGAAAAACTGTTTCACGTAATTTTAAAACAATCATTTCAGCGCCGCGTTAACATTTTAATACCACGTTTGTAGTACGATTTATCATTTTCCTCAAAATAGGGCTCAATTGGGGCGAGTTTTTTCTAGGTCTACACACAGCCTGCAAAATCTGGAGAATACGGTTGATGTGGAAGCAATGCGAAGTTAAATTTATGTTGTTTTGTCATTGTTTTAATTGACTTGTGACACGGTGCGGAGTCTCGATGAAACAGCACTTTGTCTTTATTAAATGGAGCCGTTTTCGCAAGTTCGTCCTTCAAACGCTCCAGCTAACTCACTTTCAGATTTTTCAAAACGATTTTGTTGATTTTTTTTCTGATGTTTCCGCCCCATTTGGACACCCTATTGAAAAAGATTGCTTATTTTTTGAATTGTCCATTTACCTAAATAACCTCTTTACTACTATAAGGTTTTTACAATAATCATGAGGACAACTATCAGGGAAAAATCGTAGCAATGAATAGCAGTTTTCTTGAGGTATATAAAAATGCACGTATCCGTAAAAATTGTCACAATCCACTTTCTAAAATCTCTAGTCTTTACCGCTCAGTAAAATAATTAACTTAACTGCATTTACTACAGTTTTGTGACAATTCATGAAATTTGCATGACTGTCGTCACTGAAAAAGAACTAAAAAAATTTGTCGCAGAATTCATTTCAACTTTTAGAATTATATGTAACATATAATCTTTTAAATAATGCGTGAAGTTTTTTATATAAATTAGAAATCATGGCACTGTTAAACAGAGATCAAGAAAAACTTAAGGGTGTTATCTAGGATGCCAAAGATCAGTTAGTTGTGAAAAGGACATCTCTGTTAAAGGCCACCCAAATTATATCTTTTTTTTTTGTTTTATTATCTTGTTAGAGTTTTTGATGTTTTAAATTCGGTGGATAAACATTTTTAGTATAGAAAAAACTTCTGGACCTTATGTTGAATACGAATGAAATACAACAACACAAACATGTATTAAATATCTGTTTTAAGTCGAATAGAATTTAGTATAGTACGTTGTAGTAGAATTGCTATATGTTATCGATACACAGTTGAACGATCTCTAATCTTGTTTTTACTTTTCTCAAGAAATTTTAATGACGAACCCCTTTCAACAGCGTCACCCTAATCAATGCAAGCAATGACAGATCATTCAAACAACTAGTTTTATCGCAAAATTTCTTTCTTCACAATTCTAGTAAAACAACTGTTGCCTCCTTTTCTTCCGCATCTCGATGTATTTTTAATCAATCCATTCTCTCCTACATTTCTGTACAATGGTAATTTTAGCCGCTTTATTGGGAGCACGATTTCGATCAGCTGAAACCTCTTTGCTTGCAGACGATGGAGCGGAGGATGAAAGTTTGGATATACCTCCGGGAGTAAACATGGGCCGACGGCGTTCACGAGCGGTGCTATATCAACTTTCCGGCCATTATAAGCCGGAAAAAATGAAGACTAAGATGAAACTTAATAGTGTAAGTATATCGAGGGAAGCAACGCAAATCCATTTCCTCTTCGGAATCATTTGCTGCTGCCATATGACATTGACA
The DNA here is from genome assembly GCA_024533555.2 of Aedes koreicus. Classification (NCBI taxonomy): domain Eukaryota; kingdom Metazoa; phylum Arthropoda; class Insecta; order Diptera; family Culicidae; genus Aedes; species Aedes koreicus. Next base: position 202,240 of record JAHHFK020000108.1, read on the forward strand.
AAAGAGCTACTCCCACACAGTATCTTATCCTGATATGATCATGCTCTAATCTAGTTGTTTGCTCTTCTTTTTTCATTGTTCTTTTATTCTGTGTCCCTTTTTTTATTAGAATATATTACATTCTAGCGAAGCTCCACTACCTGAATATAAGACGCAAGCCTTAAAGAAATCACGTTTTATTCTGTCGCACTATGGAATGTTCAGGGGTTGTTGGGATTGGTTGATTTTAGTGGCCACATTTTATGTTGCCGTAGCCGTACCTTACAACGCCGCTTTCGTTACAATTGATCGTTTGACTGTGGCATCCGATGTTATCGTTGAGGCTTTATTTATTGTTGGTGAGTATGCCCTAGAAAATAAAAGGGATTGGGGATGGGGATTCTGGATGAAACATCACCGTTCAATCTCGCTGGAAGCATTTGGGACAAAGGCGACTAGACGGTTTGTATACCTCGGAAAGCAAACACAACTTTGATGTGCATTCCTTTGGAGTAAAACCGTTTTACGATGATGAGAAACTGTGTTCTGTGCATTGACTAAAATATAAGCATGATTGCGATTGAATTCACTGGGATGCGTCAAAGTGGGTAGCAAAAATATTGATTTTTCTACTATTGCCATACATTTCATGATGAGCAGTAGTAAAGACATCACTGTTTATTATCATACGCAATTTTTTTTCCTTATATAAATTGTTTGTATGAAGGTTTTCTCATGCATTTACAAAAAAAAAAGAAAACCAATGGTAGGTTGGACTCACTCAAGAAAATAGACCCTATTTTTCAACCAATCATATTTCAAGGAGTGTGATATAAGTTATTTGGATCAATAAGCAAGGAAGCAAAATTTGTTTTGAAATGGAAATTTTTAAATTTCCCTGTCTCACTTTTATAGCAATGGAAAATATTTCTGTCATCAAAAGCTTTCAATTGAAACATAAAGCATTATGCAATAGGCATTAAAAGTTAAGAAGAAGAAGATATGTGGAGTTCATTTCTGAAACTAGTAATTTTCGTATAGGCATCGGAAACATTTTTGAATACGCCTAATGTTATAAATATTCTCCTTAGTTTATTTCTATGATATCTTTACAACAAGATGACTGTTTCTAAAAATTAAAAAAAAAACCTAGCATCCGATGCATTCAATGCCTTCTGCCTGACGGTTGTTTATCCATTTAGTCGAGTAACCTACATATTTGATCAACGGTCTTTATCATTATTGTTGTGGATATTTTACGTGAAGATATGGATGATAGTAGCATCTATTGTGCCCTATTTTAAGCTTCAGATTTTGCAGGTTTTGCTCGACAAGTAAAATTCTATAACGTCTTAATCAGTCTATGAAGTTATAACATGTTACAATAGTTATCAACAAAAAAAATTACATTAAATTAGTCCTGTAACATGTTATAACTACTTAGAGTGATAAAAGTGCAAATGAAAAGGTAACATCATTATGTTCTCTAAAAGAATTTATTTGCAGTTTGTATGGCCATTTATCAAATGCGTAAGATTTTAAGAGTGCATGAAGTGCATGGCAGATTTCGAAACATTCATAACGGTAGCCATTTTCCGTACCAACCCCTGAGATCCGTTCCCTGTCGATTTTAGTCGTTCGCGCATCTCTCACCGAGCTAGGTCGGCCGGATCTCTTCCGGTCATCCAATGAGAAAGTGTCACTGTACCTTCTGATGGTTTGATAAACAAAATCGCGCTTCACACCAAGGTTTTTCAGATTTATAAAAATAGCGCTGGGCCCTGTCAAAAACTTTTTAATCACCACGTCACGAAATAGCACCATAGTCCGCGAAAGAACAAACAGAATGAAAACAAGCAAACATGGCACGTAATCATTTGTACAACCCAAGAATTACGCCAATGAATTCGCAGTTTGACGATCGCATCGAAAAAAAAGACAATGAGAATATATTGGACACGGTGTATATCTGTGAGGTTCAACGAGTTTGCTGAACAATCCAATTTAAATGTGCCACAGTCCTTCGTGCCTGAAGCGCTCAATCTGTAGAGTTTGTCTTATTTTCATTTGAGCTATATTGTTCATCTCGTTAGATTTTTCTCTAAATGAAGTGACCTTTACCACTTTGCTAGTGTCTGCGACTTACAGACTTCTTCAGTGTCGAATGCTCGACTGAAAAACAAAGACACTGAAGAAGTCTGTAAGTCGCAGATAAAATAGGCCTATCTGTCAAAAGATAAGCTATCTGTAGTGGAATTATACGGAATTTGCTCGCGTTTACTAGTGATAGTTTAAAAAAGTGTTTCAGTTTTTTATTTTTTAAGAAGAAGTGATCAAGTGAAGTGTCAATTTAAATTTTCCTAGTTCTTCAATTATAATCGTTCTACTAATACGCTCGCAAAAGTATTTAAAAAAAAGTGTTTTTTTAAAAAATTGATGGAAATAAATATTGTTCGATTTTTTTTTTCTCGGGAAAACGACGCAGCAAAAGCAAAACACGTCAGTTTCAAAACACGGCTTGCTGCAATCCACCAAAAATATAAGTGCGAAAAGTGAAGACTAGATCATTAAGAAATGGGGCACTTTCAAATGCGTGTATTTCTTAAATTTTTCTTTCAATCGAAAAACTTTTTAACAATGAAACAAAAGTAATATTATTTTATTTCATGAAAATAACTGAAAAAAACACTCATCGTTATTTCAAAGAAATTCTCACACTTTTCTGTTGATGCCGCTCATCAGCTGGCGCACACCTTCTTCAGTCATGGTTTTGACAAGCTGATACCCCTAATTCTTCATCTAGCTAACTGGTGATTGCTCCCTTTATCTTCAGTTTCCGCTTAGTTATCGCCGAATATTTCTCTATTGGACGGAACTGAGGACAATTTCGTGGATTCAGCTCTTTTGGGATGAGCTGGACCCCATTAAAGATTGTACTCGAAAAAAATGCAACACCTTCTTTTGTGTATAACTTTTTATTGCACGATTAAAAATTGATGAAACTTAGTTTAGAGTGTAATGTTTACATGTACAAATTTTCGTCACAACCTGTCAAGTGGTTATCGAGATGGCTTCCAAGCAAGAAGTGCTTCGACAAAAAATGATGGACGCGGGCGTGGAAAATCCTGGCCAGTCCCTCAGGTGGATCGCAAAACAGTTGGGAAACGACAATTCGACCGTGTACTGTGTAGTAAAATCGTTCAAAGAGACCTAGATGACCAAGCGGTGAGCTGGCAGTGGAAGAAAAGCGACGACGACCGACCACGTGAACGCAAGGAAGGTAAGGGATTACTTCAAGCGCAATCCGAAACATTCGATTCGGGACGTGGCCAAGAAGGTCAACTCTCCCGTCTGGTTCCTCCAGCAGACAATAAAGCGGGCCGGACTTCATGTCTTTAAGGTAAAGAATGTGCCTGACCGAACCGATAAACAAAATACGGTGGCTTGGCCGTGAGTGTTGGATGCAGCCGAAATGCATCGTAATGGCAAAATATATAAAGAAGAATTCCTCCAAAAAGCGCATGCTGCCCTTTATCCGGTCCGATACAAGTGACAATCCGTTTTGGACAGATTTGGCATCGTGCCCTTACGCGAAACCGGTGATGGAGTGGTACGATGCCAACGATGTTGTTTTTTTGCCGAAGGAGGCAAATCCACCACATCCATCAAATAGAAAAATTCTGCGCGATTATGAAGGGCAATCTGCGGAAAACAGGGAAGGTCTTCAAAAACGAAAGGGTTTGATGAAAGAGTGGATGAAAGTGTGTAAGAAACATGGCGCAAATGTTGCACATGATTTGATGGGTAGCGTTAAGTCCAAGGTGCGGGCATTTAGCCTGGGAGAGGAGATTGTATAAACCAACTTTGCAAAAAGAAATAGCAAATATGCGTTTATGTATTCCCTGAGAGTTTCAAATATATCCAGCTCAAAATTAAATTTTGGTGATCATTTTGGTCTGTTGCATTTTTTTCGAGTACAATCTTTATCATTGTACTATTCTTGCACTTTCTTGCTATAATGGCAGCTGGCTAGACCTGGCAAAACGTAACTGGACCATCATGGGACTTAACGATAGGTAAAATCCGATTGTTGGGGCACTTCCTTTTGTCCTCTTTCGAGTTAATTGTTTTATCCGTCACAAAAGCTCTGGTTTTCTTGCCACAGGAACAGATACCTTGCCAAATCATGGTTTTTTCACAAACTTATTCGCAAAAATAAACTTGAATCTACCAGGAATCTTCTAGAACGTGAGCCCCGGGATTTGTTTGAAATCTGCTTAAGCATATGTGTCATCATTGATCAAAAGACATCCATCGAGTTTCGTCAGAACTTGGTCGTACAACTTACGGGCCCGAGCTCTGGCCATAGTTTGTTGTTTGAGGCTTCGGTTAGGTTGTTTACTTGCTCAGTAACATTTAAAACCTTCTCGGAGACGTAGTCTCCGCACAGTACAACGGTCGGCATTCAGTTTTTTCGCCAAATCTTAATGTGGGGTTCAGCCTTGACTTTCCGAATGACCTTCACCCGCAGTTGACAATCAACGGTTCCGCTCTGTCGTTGGATTTGCACTTTGCAGGCAGGTGTTATAGTTTCCTTGTAATTTACTTCACTCACGCCACAGTACTTTTAGAATAATCCAGCAGTTTTGCCAGCTCCCGAGTTGACGCAGATGGATTTTACAGGTAACTTTGCACAATTATTTTTCTTTTCTCTTCTTGCATGATGAATATCTTGAAATCACGATATTTTTGAACTGTGAAAAAAAAATTAACCGAGAAGAATTGTTTACAACCAACAAACCGATGTGCAGAGCTTGCATATTCGACCACTTGGAGGGTCGCTATCTCTAAAATGAAGTGCCACATTTCTTAATTATCTAGCCTTTAAGTTAAGCAATTATTGGTATTTCTTCACGCATTATCATTATTGTCCCGTAACTATCAACTATACCCGGTGTTACCGTTATTATTTATTATGTTATTTAATACTCCAGCTTTTAAGATACAGAAGATAGACAAAATGTTCAGGAAAGATAATTTCTCGGTAAATTAGAGTAGGCATAACTTTGCAAAATATAAACCAATTTTAATAACATTTGAAACATTTCTTCATCTTATGGTCCTGCAAATGTCTGTGTAATAATCGCCTCACCAAACCATGCAATTTGTTACCCATATTTGTATGGTTCCGGTTGATTAGCAATTTGGTAATATTATTGGAACCGATTTCACTATGCCTGAGCACCCGGAACCTTCCACAAAGCTGCCACAGAATTTTATGGTCCTGAATATGTCTCTGTCTCTGTCATTACCTCGTAAACCCATAAAATTTGTTACCCATATCTGTATGGATCCAGTCTATTCCAAAGCTGCCCACTTCCCCGGGGCACCTGAACCCTGTTACAAGGCACCCAGTGAATCTTATGGTCCCGAAAATGTTTTATAGTCATCGCCTCGCAAAACCATGCAGTTTGATACGCATATTCGCATAGTTCCAGTTGCTTATTAATTTGGTCATATTCCCAGAACCGATTTATACCTGGCAGATTTATAATCTGCGGCCGTTATTGTGCTGTGAAAGAATTCTAGATTTTGTAATTATTATGAAGAAGCATTTGTTTTTAAATCTCTATAATGTGTGGAACATTGTCGAAACTTTGAAGAAGTTTGCGCAAAATCAGATGATTTTATTATTAAATATACGATTATGTTATTATTTAAATACAGTGGAAATTTCACGGTGATATCTATTGGAACATTTTCTCTGTGGCTCTTTGTTGAAAAACAAATGAATACCGTATCATAGAGCAGGAAGCCTTGATAAAAGGCAAAATACTCAACAAAAAGTAGTTTCACTCAGATTGAGATGTTACAGATGAAAAATTTTTACAGAAAAAAATCATATTAGTGAAATCAAAACTTACGATGCACGAGATTTTTAAAATTGAAAATGTATCGCTATTTATCTATTTTTGCCTTGTAGTGTATAGAACTTTGTTAAAAGTGTAGACAATATTCCAGGTTCTATTTAGAGTGTTAGAAAAAAATTGTAAAATAAAAATTTCGTGGAAACATGCACTGTTAAAATATTTCTGACGAGTTAATATTAATGAAATCAAATAAAACTTAGCATTATCTTGCTCTGACAGCTTGAACGTATTCAGCAACTTTGTCCATGGCCAACTATGGTGGAGAAATCAAGTTTTTAGAATGCTTCGTTTGATACATAAAAGAACTTATAAAACATGACTCCACTAAACAGAAATTCTCCATTCACATATTAGGTCTTGTCTAGTTGAGTCATTTTGCCAAAGTCCCCAAAGAGCTGCGACATGACCCGCGGAGTTATTAATAGCGTTTTTGAACCTAGGTTGGAACCAGTTCCAACCTGCGATACCCGAACTTATTACACTAGTTTACAGCCAGTTTTGTTATGCCTGTCACGTCTACATTTTTACTACACCGGTTAAACTCACTGCTTCTCTTCAATCTAAGTTCCGTTTTTATTTTGAAATTTGTCTGGAGAATCTGGATAAACCATGGGTGCCTAACGTCTGTGTAATTCGTGCAAAACATGCCTGGCTAGGTGGATAGCAGGTAGAAGGTATGTATGGCTTACCACTGGTCCCATTCAAATTTGTTATATACTCTCATTTCTGTCACTGTAAAGCCGCTTTTTGTCCTTTGATAAGCCAGTTATTTGGAATGAACCTTTTTGCCATGCTACGGATTGTTATTTCAGCCTCACCGAAGTTCAACAACATGGCCGCCATAAGTCGGTGCAGTATGCTGATGTGCAATCGGTAGAAAAACCAACTCCACATTCGAATTCAAACCGGTAACCTATTTGTCCAAAACGAAAAAGGTAGTCTTCATTTGAAGATACTGCCCAGCTGGTTAACGAGGACGCAGATCAAAGCGACACAGAATTTGAAACAAAACCATCATTATTTTCCCAAGCAGAACTCAATGATTTGGTACGTGATTTGAAATAGTCGAAACAGAAATCTGAACTGCTTGCATCACGCTTAAAAGAAAGAAATTTATTTGAGCCTGGTGTGACAATTTTGTACTACAAAAATCGTGATGAACAATTCGCTAAATACTTCTCCAAACAAAATAACGCTAGTTTTTGCCGAGATGTGAACGGTTTGTTTGAAAATTTGGGGAGCACCACAATCCAAGTCAATGGCGTTTGTTTATCGACAGCAGTTTGAAGGCTGTTTTTCTGCATCAAGGAAACAGGAAACCCTCGATACCGCTGGCTCATGCTGTTAACATGAAGGAATCGTATGAATCAATAGCGCTGCTGCTGAATTTGATAAATTATAAGCAACACTCGTGGAAGATTTGCTCCGATCTTAAGGTTGTTGCCATCTTGACTTGGTTAGAACAGGGGTACACAAAATACATGTGCTTTCTCTGTAAATTGGACAGCCGAGCACGTAAGGAGCATTACGTTCAAAAAGACTGGCCAAAGAAGACAAGTTTGACTCTTGGGAAAGAAAACGTGAAATGTGTTCCTCTCGTGGATAAAGATCAAATTATTCTCCCACCGTTACATATAAAACTTGGACTCTTCAAGAATTTTGTAAAAGCGTTTAAAAAGAATGGACCTGCATTTGAATATCTGAAATCAGTATTCCCAAACATATCGGATGTAAAGATTAAGGAAGGTGTTTTCGTGGGTCCTCAAATAAAAAAATTGATTGAGGACAAACATTTCTTCGCAGTTTTGGCTCCTGATGAGCAAGAAGCGTGGAAATCATTTCGACTGGTTGTTACGAATTTTCTAGGAAACACTAAAAGTGCGGATCATGTTGAAGTTATTGAGAATTTGCTAGAAAACTATAAGAAAATAGGTAATATTAAATCTAAAAATAACTTATCAAGTTACCCATGTTTCATGTGCATAGTTTATAACTCCTTGCTCTTCATGACTATAGATGTGAACATGTCATTGAAAATCCATTTCCTCCACTCACATTTGGATTTCTTCCCACCGAATCTTGGCGACGAAAGTGATGAGCACGGTGAACGATTCCACCAACAAATGAAGCAAATAGAACGACGATATCAAGGCTTTTGGGACGAATCAATGCTTGGTGACTACACTGATAAAAAATCAAACAAATATTAAAGATTAATTCAAAGTTATACCTTTTTAAGTCACGAACTACTACAGGTTTTATCAGGTATATGCGGTATATAACATGATCTAATTGTTGCAATCACTGTAGAGTATGATTGTAAAGCAATATGGCAAAATTTTAAGGTCAAATAAGTGCCACGAGTTCGTAATACTTTTTTAAATTTAGCTTCTGAAATGAACTATTGGCATGCGTATTTAAATTACTCTAAAATGAGGAGCCGTCACACTGCACTATGGTAGAAAACGCATTGTGTTTCGACAAAAATCACACAAAAACACTCAGCGCTAGAAGCTTGATGACTTCGGGAGAGTTTGTCCACAAGAAAAGATTTATCTATTGCAAATAGACTTTGTTGAAGAATGTATTCCTCTATATAGTAAGTAAAAAAATTAATCTTGAATAAATTGGGCCATGTTAGTCACTTAACCCTTAAAAAGATAGACCTTTTCTTGTGGACAAACTATCCCGGAGACATCAAACTTCTAGTGGTAAAGGTTTTTGAAATAATGATTTTTGTCGAGAAATATTGCGTTTTCTACCATAGTGCTCTCGTCGAGAAATAATCCTTCAACCCATTTAGAAGGTATGTCCAGTTTATGATTTTTATCCCTCACTATGATGAATACCATATTTCCTTCCATATAGAAAGTATGTGTCAAGCTTATGATTTTTATTCCTTGTTATGATAAATAGAATGTGCTATCATATAAACATTATAAGAACTGTTGTATCAACGGCAAAAGAATTTCGTTATAGTGTTAATTGGAACTATCTCTTAAAGTTTATAAGCATATCGATTAGGTATTATTTGTAAATCGTTATGGCAAAACATTATTAGATTTTCAAATACATTTGTTATGATTATTTTTATCCGTGTACTGTTGGTTTCTAGTTAGAGAAACCAAAACGACGCATAAACGACGAAGCTCAAGTTTGAATCACTTTTAAGTTTTATTAAACTTATTTTAAAGAAATTTGCCTACAGTGCTCAAGAATGACAAAAAAACGGTGTGTGTGTGTGTGGGGGGGGGGGGGGGGGGGGTTGAGAGAGAGAGAATGAGGGAGAAAGATGGAGAAAGAGAGAGAGAGAGAGATTGGCGTGTTTCTTTCGAATTTCTGTTTTTTACCGCGTTTCTGCACTTTTTCCAAAAACCAGCATAACTTCGCCATTTTTCAACCGATTTTAAAAATTGAGCCCTAATTTTCTTCGTTTTTAAGCTACACGTGCAATATTTTTTTTTTGTTGACGTTATTTTGGTATTAATCATATGTTTAGCACAATTTTTATTACAAATCAAAAAAAATTATATATACCTAGAAATAGCGTCGAAACTATTACTCCTAGAATATTGCAATGTTCAGAGGATCAGTCTTAACTTTAATTCTGCTTCATTTGATGACAAAATATTTGAAATTGGATCACACGCGTTGGAGATATTCTGTTTGAGTAAATGTGTTTTTGTTCAATTATTAAATAATCAACTTTTACCCATATCTCGAAAACTGTTCTACTTGAATTTTTTGACGGCATTTTTGAATTCTGCATAAAATTTCACATTACAAACATAAGTCGAATTATAAAGTTCATCACTTTTGATTTATTTTGTCAACTAGTGTTATCAGTGTAAACCTCAACCAGATACGAGTAACAAATAGAGACAAACACACCGACGTGTAACACACGACAAAAACGAATTCGCAATAATTTTGTCCAGCCAGATTGACACAAAAGTCAACGGTATAAATTGGACTCCAACTTCGAAATGCTACTTAAGTTCAAACGCTAAAATAGAACAGTCTTACATGCAAAACTCATGAATGTTTACCCCCTTCATTTTGAGAAACTAAAGATATGATCCTGCCGATTCCAATTTTGAATTAGATAGGGAAATGTGAATCTATGAGTTATTTCAAAGTGTTTTCAACATATTTTTGATTGGAATACCAAGAACATGATAATAAGTGGGGGAGGAATAGAGGGTTGGGTGAAGGGGGGGGGGGGCTAAAGGGTTAGAGTGATCGAAACTTCACTGAAAAGAACTACTTACCACTTATAGGAGCTTTCGACTTCAGTTTTCGATTTATTGAAGAAAATAACCTTTTGTTGCATTTCACTCTTTATATATTAGGTGCGCAACTAAGTTCCCGCTGTTTAGCAATAGATGGCGCCAGTCGTAAGTGCTGGTCGAATGTTGTACATCTCAAGCGTCATAAACCAAGCTCAGACATATGGTAAACAAACCGCTTTGCCAAATCAGTGATTTTGGTTTAGTGTTATATATTTTGGTTGTTTGAAGATGTCTGATTTCGTGCCAAATAATCGTCATTTGCGGGAAGTGTTGATTTTCTTCTTTCATTCGAAGAAAACGGCGGCTGAAGCACATCGAGAGCTCCAAAAAGTTTACGGTGATGCTTCTCTGAGTGAAACAACGTGTCGTGATTGGTTTCGTCGCTTCAAAAACGGTGATTTCAGTGTTGATGATCGTCCGCGTGAAGGCAGGCCAAAAAACTTCGAAGACTCTGAATTGGAGGCATTGCTCGATGAGGATCCGTGTCAAACGCAAGAAGAGCTTGGTTCAGGATTAGGAGTTTCCCGCCAAGCCGTTTCTAAGCGATTGCATGCGTTGGGAATGATTCAAAAGCAAGGAACTTGGGTTCCTTACGATTTGAGGCCAAGAGATGTTGAGCGTCGTTTTTTCGTCTGTGAACAACTGCTCCAGCGGCAAAAAAGGAAGAGTTTTCTACATCGCATTGTGACGGGTGACGAAAAATGGATTCATTACAGTAACCCAAAACGGAAACATTCATGGGGACTGCCCGGGCATGCTTCAACATCGTCGCCTAGGCCGAATATTCACGCTGCGAAGGTTTTGCTGTGTATTTGGTGGGACCAAGTTGGTGTTATTTATTATGAGCTGTTGAAACCAAACGAAACCATTACCGGGGAACGGTATCGAACTCAATTGATGCGATTGAGCCGAGCACTGCACGAAAAACGGCCACAATACGAGCACAGACACGAAAAATTGATTCTTCAGCATGACAACGCTCGACCTCACGTTGCGAAACCCGTGAAAACCTACTTGGAAACGCTCAAATGGGAAGTCCTACCCCACTCGCCATATTCTCCTGATATTGCACCGTCCGATTATTACTTGTTCCGTTCGATGGCACATGGTCTCACTGGTCAGCAATTCCACTCATATGATGACATCTCAAAATGGCTTGATTCTTGGATAGTATCAAAAGACGAACAGTTCTATCGAAAGAGTATTCACGTTCTACCAGAAAAATGGGAAAAAGTCGTAGCTAGTGATGGGTAATACTTTGAATAATTCGTTTGTACCTTTGTTTTCAAAATAAAGTTCCTTTTTCACCAAAAAACAGCGAGAACTTAGTTGCGCACCAAATAAATAAAAATCTTAGTTTCTGTAAAACGCTCGCATTTCTGACTTGACATTCTTCATTAAATTCTGCACAGTTGCGTTTTGTGATTTTCCTGGTGGCTGCTGTCCAGTTTTTTCTGGAACTCCTGCTTGTTTTGAGACACTGTACCCTTAAAGTGCCGCTTGACAATCGCCCAATTCTGTTTAATTGGCCAAAGATCCGGACAGTTCGGCGGAGTGATGTCCTTTTTCGCGAATTGTACGTTCTTGTTTGCTAACCACTGTAGCGTAATAGGTAGTGGGCGGAAGCCAAATAGAGAGGAGGGCTGTCTGTTCAGTGGCAGCAATCTTTTCTTCAAACATTCTTCCTCGTACACCTTGGCGGTAATTGTATACTTCGTGAAAAAATCGACGACCGCAAATCACAAGTAAAAATCTCTTGTCAGACCAGTTCCTTCTGACCAAATTTTTCCAACACCAACGTGGTGCCAGAGTCGCCCAGAGTCGCGAATCTTCATTGGTTTGGTTTCGCAAATCTTTACTGGTTGGTTTAGTCATAATAAAGTTGGTGCGCTCTTGTTTTGGCTTGCTGCTTCAGGGACTTTTTCGACACCTGCTGTTTCTTGTACGTTTTCAGGGAGTTCCGAGTTTTGATCCGTTGAATCATCCCGATGCTGGTGTTGAATTGCTTGGCCAAACCCCGCATTGACGCCTATGGGTTCGTCCTTATGTACACAACCATTTTCAAGTCCCGGCCGGGCTGGCTGGGACCTGGTTTACTGCCGGATCGGGGCAAATCTTTCACGGAAAGGGTCTCACCGAAATTCTCCATTGAATTTATGACGCAGGTGTGGTTCACTTTTACCCGTTTTGCAATTTGGTTGTTCTTTCGAGTGTCCAGATCAATTCGATTTTTGAAAATCGGTGGAACAAGGGAAAATTTTGATAAAAATGTTGGGGGTAAAAAAAAAAAAGGATTTAATTTTGTTGCAAGGATGGTTACAATCGTATCACACATCATTCATTGCACGCTCTTCTTTGATTCAATAGACGCACACAATGAGAAGTTCTGCTTCACCTCTCAAACCGAAAACTAATGGGCCAAGGTAAACATTGAATGAACATAGCATGAACTTCGTCCCCAGTCAATTGTATGCGTGTTCATCACTGCTTGGTTGTACAATTTACTGATTCGTTCGTTGGCTTCTGTTGGTGATACATTTTCGTTTCCTGAATCGATTGAGTGCTAGTGCTCGAAACTTCCGATCGGATCACTTGGTGATTTTGTGGTACCGCGTTCAAAGCAAAAATGAATCGGAAGCCGAAAAGCACAGTGTAGCCAGTAAATACAGCGGGAAAAACAGAAATTATGTAACTATAAAACGCCGAGTAATTCATGATTAGGGCCTAAACAATTTGTAAACAATTACTTTTAACGTTGATCTCTCACGAATCACGAGAATCCCACTATATCCAGCTACTTCATATGGTAGAACTAACATTCTTCTACCAAATGCTGCTTTCATTTCACGAGAGTGATTTAAGATTCAAGAGAATCGGCATTTAAAGTCATTGTTTATAAATGGCTTTTAGGCCCTTAACATGAATTACTCGAGAAATATTAATATAAAGTGACATGTGTTCCTTTAGGCCAGCATTTTCTGTTTTTGGTAGATACTGATGATGGCACAGGTTGCTTAGTTGGTAATAGTATGGCATTACCAACCCGGATGCAGTGGATTTTCTCTCAGGCACAGAAGATTTTTCACATGTCACAAAACAAAAATGTATGCATTCTTGTTGAAATAGAAAATAAGCGAATGTTTGTTCGACGAACGATGTTTAGACAACGTTATATACATATATGTTTAGCTACCCTACTTATTTTATCTCTCGACTAGGCAATAACATCATCAGAAAATAGATCAGTATTTCTCATACGTCCGCAATGGCAGGACGGTCAATAAACCAGTGTTTTAATTCACTTATCGCACAATGCCGAATACACAACGTAAGGGTCATTCCTGCGCGTGATCAAACGATTATCGACGATATGGGTATTAAACCCTCTTCAATTGAAATCTCGATAACGATTTTTCTTGCATGTTATGTGATATAAAGTTCATAAGGTGTGCATAACACATTGTGTCAATAGTCCCGAAAAAAATATCACGACTTATCGGATACGTATGACAGGAAAATCTAATTGAGTAGGCTGATTTTTCCCAGACGGTAAGTATGTAACTTAACAAAACTTCCAACACTGTCATTCGAACTAAAAGACAATGAATGATTCTGTTCAAATGAATGTTATCATCTCTCGTCTCCGAACATTATCATCTGGCGATCCTACTGGGTCATATTTCCATAGTCACTCAATCAACGAAGAGTGAATCACAAGTAGGCAGAGCTGTTGTCCATTCGACTTTCGTGGTGGAATGAAGTAATCTACAAAACGTTTAATCTTGTTCACTCACTGAGTTCCTGCGTATGATGCCTTTACCAATACATTTATCGACGTAGTTGTTTCAAGCACGGATAACAATAAATAATTTTCACCGATTTTTTCGGCAGTCACCAACACTGCTCTGAACTTATTGCTGTTCCCGGACATAGGAAATGTTATGGCTATAATAACCCAATCAATTCCTGCCTTCGAGCCTTCACCAAATTCTATGTTGATTTTGATTTAATTGTGTGGAAAAAATGTTTCCGTACTCTGTACGATATATACGAAGACAAAAAACAATAAACAATCATTAATCTTTGACTAAACAATGACAAAAAATCCATTTAGAAATTGAAGATATATTCAGTAATTTATTACAATCCGTTACCTGTTACTAATGTATGTAGGTAAAGTTCACATCCGTTTCCATTCCTTAGAATGAAACCAATTTAGCACTAAAATTTATAAAACACACCCTACTCTTTAAAAAGAAAATCTCGTAAATCGGCACTTGCTCTCTATGAATCGTGATACTGTCTAGTCTATGTATTTCAAAGCAGATCGTCGATAAATTAGAACTCTCGCTATAGCCATAGGTGTTGCTTGAGGTGCAGTTTGCGTTATCTTCCTAAATTGCAAATTCAGTGCCGAATTTTCATAAGGGCGAAACAGCTTTCGTAAATAGAGACTTCATCCACTATTTTCTCGGAACTAAATATTATCTCTTACGATTTGAAGATTTTAGGTTGGTAGAGCCAACGTGTGTTTTAAAGAATGTAGGAATAATTTCCATGTTTGACATTTTTTACACAAATTAACACTTTTGAAATGTTGCCACTGTATTGTATTACAGGCTCTATAATTTTAGCCGTTGTTTCCCCATTTTTGTTTTCCTCGTCTGTGCGAAAGATTGAGATTCATGCTTAACGAAAAGGTAAACGATGAACATTATCGCACACATTTTCCACCGGTACGTGGGATTGCCCTTTGTTTCAAATTCATTTTCTCGAAGGCACACCCACATATATCCCGCTCAACTGGCAACCTGCACGTTCTACGAATACTGTGCGCCAATAAAATATTGCATTTCCCTCTACCGTCTCATGGTGCTTGCTGAAACATCTGTTAATTGACAGTAAATTTCGCAGTCATTCTTCTTCCGTCTTTTCCTCATCATCTCCTGACAATCTATATCCGTCTCCTACATAACTGCACATAATGAACCGTTTCCTGTTGCAAAAAATGGTAAGCTTAGCGAGCGGCCATTTCCATAAATACTTGTTTATTTTTATTCGATGATTTTCGCATTTCCCTGCCCTTGTATGCAAAGTGTATCAACTTGATGATCCTCCCAACGCATGACTATTTTTATAAGTTGTACCCTGTAATTTTGTAAGGATCTAATTTGTGTTTTATAAATTAATTAGGTTCAAACATTTAGTTTATTAAATGGAATTAATTTTTTTTTTAAAGTGTTGGAATATTATAAACTGTAAGTAGTGGGTATTCTCAAATATGCTGCTCCCATTTGGGCCCTATACCAAACTTCCAAGCTAATCCGTTTTGAGCGAAAGCAGATAATTTACATCCGTTTTGCTGTTTGGTATGTATCTTATAATGACCCTGTTTATCTTTCCGACTATCCGGATCGATGTCAAAACTAATTGATTTGGAACTGCTCTCGGCAAGATGGTTGAAATTGCAATGGCTAATTGTGTTTGACATTCTAAAGAATAACATGGATTACTCAGACATGCTGCTACAAATACCTCTGAACGTTCCTCAGCGACAGTAGCGGTACTCTGAACTTATTGCTGTTCCCGGACATAGGAAATGTTATGGCTATAATAGCCCAATCAATTCCTGCCTTCGAGCCTTCACCAAATTCTATGTTGATTTTGATTTAATTGTGTGGAAAAAATGTTTCCGTACTCTGTACGATATATACGAAGACAAAAAACAATAAACAATCATTAATCTTTGACTAAACAATGACAAAACATCCATCTAGAAATTGAAGATATATTCAGTAATTTATTACATTACGTTACCTGTTACTAATGTCTATAGGTAAAGTTCACATCCGTTTCCATTCCTTAGAATGAAACCAATTTAGCACTAAAATTTATAAAACACACCCTACTCTTTAAAAAGAAAATCTCGTAAATCGGCACTTGCTCTCTATGAATCGTGATACTGTCTAGTCTATGTATTTCAAAGCAGATCGTCGATAAATGAGAACTCTCGCTATAGCCATAGGTGTTGCTTGAGGTGCAGTTTGCGTTATCTTCCTAAATTGCAAATTCAGTGCCGAATTTTCATAAGGGCGAAACAGCTTTCGTAAATAGAGACTTCATCCACTATTTTCTCGGAACTAAATATTATCTCTTACGATTTGAAGATTTTAGGTTGGTAGAGCCAACGTGTGTTTTAAAGAATGTAGGAATAATTTCCACGTTTGACATTTTTTACACAAATTAACACTTTTGAAATGTTGCCACTGTATTGTATTACAGGCTCTATAATTTTAGCCGTTGTTTCCCCATTTTTGTTTTCCTCGTCTGTGCGAAAGATTGAGATTCATGCTTAACGAAAAGGTAAACGATGAACATTATCGCACACATTTTCCACCGGTACGTGGGATTGCCCTTTGTTTCAAATTCATTTTCTCGAAGGCACACCCACATATATCCCGCTCAACTGGCAACCTGCACGTTCTACGAATACTGTGCGCCAATAAAATATTGCATTTCCCTCTACCGTCTCATGGTGCTTGCTGAAACATCTGTTAATTGACAGTAAATTTCGCAGTCATTCTTCTTCCGTCTTTTCCTCATCATCTCCTGACAATCTATATCCGTCTCCTACATAACTGCACATAATGAACCGTTTCCTGTTGCAAAAAATGGTAAGCTTAGCGAGCGGCCATTTCCATAAATACTTGTTTATTTTTATTCGACGATTTTCACATTTCCCTGCCCTTGTATGCAAAGTGTATCAACTTGATGGTCCTCCCAACGCATGACTATTTTTATAAGTTGTACCCTGTAATTTTGTAAGGATCTAATTTGTGTTTTATAAATTAATTAGGTTCAAACATTTAGTTTATTGAATGGAATAAAAAAATTTTTTTTAAAGTGTTGGAATATTATAAACTGTAAGTAGTGGGTATTCTCAAATATGTGCTCCCATTTGGGCCCTATACCAAACTTCCAAGCTAATCCGTTTTGAGCGAAAGCAGATAATTTACATCCGTTTTGCTGTTTGGTATGTATCTTATAATGACCCTGTTTATCTTTCCGACTATCCGGATCGATGTCAAAACTAATTGATTTGGAACTGCTCTCGGCAAGATGGTTGAAATTGCAATGGCTAATTGTGTTTGACATTCTAAAGAATAACATGGATTACTCAGACATGCTGCTACAAATACCTCTGAACGTTCCTCAGCGACAGTAGCGGTACTCTGAACCAAGGATGGTTACAATCGTATCACACATCATTCATTGCACGCTCTTCTTTGATTCAATAGACGCACACAATGAGAAGTTCTGCTTCACCTCTCAAACCGAAAACTAATGGGCCAAGGTAAACATTGAATGAACATAGCATGAACTTCGTCCCCAGTCAATTGTATGCGTGTTCATCACTGCTTGGTTGTACAATTTACTGATTCGTTCGTTGGCTTCTGTTGGTGATACATTTTCGTTTCCTGAATCGATTGAGTGCTAGTGCTCGAAACTTCCGATCGGATCACTTGGTGATTTTGTGGTACCGCGTTCAAAGCAAAAATGAATCGGAAGCCGAAAAGCACAGTGTAGCCAGTAAATACAGCGGGAAAAACAGAAATTATGTAACTATAAAACGCCGAGTAATTCATGATTAGGGCCTAAACAATTTGTAAACAATTACTTTTAACGTTGATCTCTCACGAATCACGAGAATCCCACTATATCCAGCTACTTCATATGGTAGAACTAACATTCTTCTACCAAATGCTGCTTTCATTTCACGAGAGTGATTTAAGATTCAAGAGAATCGGCATTTAAAGTCATTGTTTATAAATGGCTTTTAGGCCCTTAACATGAATTACTCGAGAAATATTAATATAAAGTGACATGTGTTCCTTTAGGCCAGCATTTTCTGTTTTTGGTAGATACTGATGATGGCACAGGTTGCTTAGTTGGTAATAGTATGGCATTACCAACCCGGATGCAGTGGATTTTCTCTCAGGCACAGAAGATTTTTCACATGTCACAAAACAAAAATGTATGCATTCTTGTTGAAATAGAAAATAAGCGAATGTTTGTTCGACGAACGATGTTTAGACAACGTTATATACATATATGTTTAGCTACCCTACTTATTTTATCTCTCGACTAGGCAATAACATCATCAGAAAATAGATCAGTATTTCTCATACGTCCGCAATGGCAGGACGGTCAATAAACCAGTGTTTTAATTCACTTATCGCACAATGCCGAATACACAACGTAAGGGTCATTCCTGCGCGTGATCAAACGATTATCGACGATATGGGTATTAAACCCTCTTCAATTGAAATCTCGATAACGATTTTTCTTGCATGTTATGTGATATAAAGTTCATAAGGTGTGCATAACACATTGTGTCAATAGTCCCGAAAAAAATATCACGACTTATCGGATACGTATGACAGGAAAATCTAATTGAGTAGGCTGATTTTTCCCAGACGGTAAGTATGTAACTTAACAAAACTTCCAACACTGTCATTCGAACTAAAAGACAATGAATGATTCTGTTCAAATGAATGTTATCATCTCTCGTCTCCGAACATTATCATCTGGCGATCCTACTGGGTCATATTTCCATAGTCACTCAATCAACGAAGAGTGAATCACAAGTAGGCAGAGCTGTTGTCCATTCGACTTTCGTGGTGGAATGAAGTAATCTACAAAACGTTTAATCTTGTTCACTCACTGAGTTCCTGCGTATGATGCCTTTACCAATACATTTATCGACGTAGTTGTTTCAAGCACGGATAACAATAAATAATTTTCACCGATTTTTTCGGCAGTCACCAACACTGTGATATTGTTTCCCGGGGTCAGCTACCGGAGGAGTTGAGACAAAATAACCTCTGGTGGAACGGTCCGCAATTCCTGACCATTTTCGAATACAACGTCGAAGACACCGTAGATCTCCAAACAACCATGCAAGCGACTGGGCAACTTGCACCCGGTGAACGAAGATTTATTTATTTATTTATTTATTGATATACTTCCAACTGACTTAACATCTTATTGGAATATAATGGGGAAAAGCCATATGGCACTGTACTTTACCTCTTGTTATTTTCACAGTAGGAAAAATTCCATCTGGTTCTGCTTGGTTTTGCTTAGGTAGGTTGTTTCGTTCAAATATTCTGTTTGCAACTTGTTGTAAACTATTATTTCCTTGCCTGATCATGTTTTTAATTTTATATAGACAATTTTCAAATGGATAAGATGAAATGGTCTGCAAACATCCAAATCTTACTACATCATTGACAATGTGTGCTAGGTTATGTATATTACTTGTTACATACTCGGTTCCGTATAAATTTGTGTACTCTTCTATGTACTTTTCATCAGTCATTCAGTTCGAACAAGCGACACGTACGGTCGTGTTTTTCGCTCTTCCGTAAAAAAGTTTTTTTACGTTTCCCCCCTCGTCCGATTTCTCGCGATTGCACGTCCGGTTCGTGATCTATCGCCAGCGCTTGCTAATTTATTAGCGATAGCAAGCCAGAAGAAAGTGCTGCAAAAGTTGTGCAAGTTTTTCCACTCGACCTGTTGCCGTGGCAATTGGTCGAAAAAATCATCAAAAATACGAATCCAGGCAGCTGCAAGCGGTAACGGAGATGACGATGCCGATTAATCGGGTTGGAACGCCCCGATTACTAGCGAGCAATCGGTTTGCTGCTACACCCGGTACAGGAGGTACCGAAGAAAGTTAAAATCCCGCCGCTTTTCACCACGTCAAGAGACATCGCTGCCCTTAGGACAGAGCTTTGTGGCGATTAAAGTGAATCCGCTGTACAAGCTTTGCGGTACGGGCACCAAAATTATGTGCTCAACGGAAGTTGACTACCGTGCTGTACACGCTCACCTGATGTGAAGAACCAGCACGAATCCTACACGCACGACGCGACCGGAAACAAGCCAATGAAGGTGATTCTGCGTAACAAACCAGAACTCACTCTGAAGTCAATCTTCCGCAGAACTGCAATGGGCGGCGCTAAAGACTCAGAAGGTGTTTCCCATCACACGCCAACAACATGGAAACTACCGGGAGCAACTCTATCTGGTCTACCTTGAAGAAAGGATCCGTCCCGATGGCGGAACTGATAAAAACACGGGCCCTTTTCAACATTATCGTCGAGTGGGACCGGTATCGTCCGAGACAGCACGACGTGACGCAGTGTGGCAACTGCCTTGCGTTCAGACACGGAACTCTTCGTAACTGCCACATGAAACCGCGATGTGACAAGTGTGCCGGAGCCCACAGTACCAACGATTGTGCCCCGATGCAACAAGGTGCGCTACTGAAGTGCGCAAATTGTGGCGCAAACCATGAGAGCAGCAATCGAGCATGCCCAAAACGTGCTGAATTTTCGGCGATCCGCAAGAAGTCATCCACCAAATCCCGGCCTGGCCAACGCCGTCCGCCACCTCCGATGAACGAGGAGAATTTTCCCGTCACTTCGGTATCAGGTACCCAAACCTACCGCCGATCCCATTAAATCACCGCCAAGCAAATCGCCCATCAGCTTCCGTTCATCATCGTTTTCAAGCGCCGCCGCCGCCTCAACCCAACTCCTCCTCCAAGCTGAGGCAATCCGAGTCGCAGTACCTCCCCTCACAACCATCCGTCGATGGACAGCTCTACGACTCGGGAGGAAATGGTGGAGTTCGTGCAAGAACTCTATCGCCAACTAAGTTCCTGCCGCTCCAAGGAGGAACAGCTCAAAGCCGCCACATCCGTGACGATGACATTCATTTTCAAGTATGGACCGTAAACGCACCATCAACATTCTTAAGTGGAATGCTTGTTCCCATCCGGAACAAAATTATTGAGCTCGGTGACCCCCTTAACGGAAAAGACATCGACATCGCCATCGTCACGGAAACGCACCTCAAGCCCGAGAACTTAGCGTCTCCATTCCTGGTTATGGGATTGTGCGACTTGATCGTAGCGGCTCTAGTGGAGGAGGAGTTGCGATCGCCCTGCGCTACAACATCAACTGCCATCTGCTTCCGAGCTTCCAGCTGCAGTCAATCGAAGCCATCGGAGTCGAGGTCGAAGCTACCGTCGGCCCTATCACCATCATCGCGGCCTACTGTCCCAAGCAAGCCAGTACCACCAACGGAACAACAACGGCCCTACGAAACGACATCCGTAAGCTAACTCGGAGGCAAGGGCAGTTCATCATCGCCGGCGACATGAATGCGAAACACGAAACCTGGGGGAACACCCGGGCGGTGGAACCGGAACGGAATAATTTTGCAAGAAGACCTCGAAGAAGGACATTACACCGTCCTGGGCCAAGATACTTCCACCCGGTTGAGCAGATCCGGGGTCCATTCGACAATCGACATCTTCCTCACCAACACGGGGAACAACATCGCCCAGCCGATCGTACACCAGGAGCTCAGCTCGGACCACTATCCGGTGGTGGCCGAAGTTGGCTCCTCGGTCAACCGGCATCGAATCACCAGCCGAAACTACCATCGCGCCAGTTGGGAAAGGTTCCGACAACACGTTGACGACAACATCGATTTCGACATGCACCTTGATTCGGTTGATGACATCGAACGCCAGCTGCAAAGCATCGAGCAAGCGATCTCCCAGGCCCGGGAGCAACATGTACCGGTGATTGAACAGGTGAGCAACCCTGTACCCATTGATAGACCCACTAAAGGGTTAGTAAAATTGCGGAACGCCATTCGAAGGCAATACCAGCAAACTGGTTTGCCAACTCTAAAAAGTCACTGCAATCGAGTGACAAAAATTATTAAGGCCAGAATGGTGGACCTCAAGAATAACAATTTTGCCAACAAGATCCGCTCTCTTCCAGATTGTGCAAAGCCGTTCCGGAAGTTGACAAAAATTTTAAAAACTAAGCCAAGGCCCATTCCACCATTGATCCCACTAGACAGCAATGGCTCCTCAAGGATCGCTTGATATCTCCTGCAGAGAAGGCTGCTAAGATAAGAGAACACTTCGTCAGCTCCCACAATCTCGGACATAACATCGTCAGTCCACACGAAGCTGCAGTTAGCGCACTATTACTACCATTCATATAAGCCCCAACGACTTCACAGAGGAATTGGAGATCTCAGCTGACGAATTGTCGACTTATATCAAACGCTCAAAGAACATGAAGGCCCCAGGTTTCGATAACATCTTGAACTTGGAGCTCAATCAATTGAGCCCCCAGTTCTATAATCATCTGGCGATGTAGTTTTCAACCAAAGCCTCCGACTTGGCTACTTCCCCTCGTGTTGGAAGTCAGCCAAAGTCATCCCCATCCAGAAGCCTGGGAAAGATTCTTCATGTTCCAAGAGCTATAGGCCCATCAGCCTTCTCTCAGGAGCATCAAAACTGTTTGAGAAAGCGATCCACCGTCAGCTTCTCTCGTCTGCCGATGAGCTGAACATCTTGCTCGACGAGCAGTTCGGAATCCGACGTGGTCGCTCAACAGTGCACCAACTAAATCGAGTAACCAACATCCTCAGGCGGAACAAGTCTGTTTCGAAATCATCTGCCATGGCGCTTCTCGATATCGAGAAGGCCTTCGATAATGTGTGGCACGATGGCCTGATGTACAAGCTAAAACAATACAATCTTCCCATCTTTTTGGTGAAAATAATTAAAAATTATCTGACGGACAGGACATTCCGTGTTTCGCTGCAAGGTGCAGTTTCCGATGCACAGGAGATTTCCGCCGGTGTTCCGCAGGGAAGTATACTAGGTCCACTTCTGTTCAACCTATTCACCTCGGACATACCCCCGCTCCCTGAAAATGTATCTCTGTCGTTGTACGCCGATGATACCGCAGTCGTCCATAATGGTAGGGTAACAAGAACGCTTACAGCGTAACTATCTGTATCAACCCAGCGAAGACCCAGGCCATCCTATTCCCACACTCCAACTCTACCAAACTTGTTCCGCCTGAGGATTGTAAAATAAGTCTAAACAACACAACGGTGGAATGGGCCAAATCAGCTGTCTATCTTGGCATTACCATAGACAGCAAGCTTATTTTCAGGGAACTGTGCACAAAGTGTAACGTTCTGTTGAAGCTACTGTACCCATTGATACACTTATAATTTATAACGTTTATTTGAAAGCAACTTTCGGCCATCTCCGAAACCTGCTTACTTATTGGGTGGTCTGTTGATAATTGGTCAGGTGGTTCAACTGGTTCCTGACAACCTGTGCAAAAACAGATAAGGAAATATATAATTTAAAATTGCAATGCGTACTTATGTTTCCAGAATAATGATCATCATCAGCATTGTCAGTTGCCCGAATATCCGAATATAAATTCCTCAAATAAGCTTCATACTTTCCCAGATTTTGTTTAGTTTTTCGGTAGTAAGTACCGCTTTTTTTAATATTTCGTCAAAATCCTTCGAAACATTATGAAATCTAAATACTCTTCTTGATAAAATGGACGGTATTCTTTTCATTTCGTTTGACAGCTCAGACGAATCGTTGTAAGGTGATTGACATAACATGAAATGAATACGCTTA
>JAHHFK020000109.1:0-73173 GCA_024533555.2 Aedes koreicus
TACTTTGATACGCTGGCTCATTTTCCCCTCTCGAACCGCTTGTTGCGTGACAGCGCGGCACCTATTCAAAATGTGCCGATTCCACTCAACCTGTGTAGGCAAAAAATAAAAGTAAAAACTCCGCAAAAGTTCTCAACCATTTATGATTTATCGTCATTGCTGTCGCACCGGGACTAAGCACAAAAGAACAACCATCAGACAAGCTTCCACTCTCGCTCTCTCCTCGCACACTGCAGATAACAATGATAAATATGAGTTATTGTCCTTTGATTATGAATTATCGTCATTATGGCGGTTGTTCTGCCGCAGAACCAAGCAGAGAGGCTGAGATCGATGTACAAAAATTGAGTGGTTTTTCAATCTGTTGAAGGACCCCAATGTCAACGTTTTAATGTTTCCACTTGACGGCAGTCGGCTGCTGACGAAATTGTCGTGTGCAAAATATAATAACAAAAAACAAAAACGCAAGAGCGGCAGTTCGCGAATCAAAAATTTATCGTTTAATTGCTTTAATATCGATCGTGATCCAAACAGGGACCATTATGTTTGAACGGGAGGTAGGAGCCGAGTGTGGGAGGAGAGACAACGAGCTGCGTGTGTCGAGTCTTGTTTGAGTCTGGCTGCGAGCCTGAAACAAATTTTTAATGAATTAATGCGAGAAAAACTGCAACCGAAGAGATTTGCAGCGTTGTTTGATATGCTTGAGCTTGCCGGAGAATTTACAGGAACACTTTTTCATACGTGAAATATTAATAAAGTTTCCGAAAGGGCGCTCGCTGACTGCAGCAGTTGTTGTTGAACCATAGAGGGACATTTTTTTTTATTCTGTATCGGTCAACGATGTCCTGCTGAATGGCTCCGAGGGCATTTGAGCCACGGCGGTCACGCTCTGTTGCCCATTGTATGTGTCTGTCGCGATTATTTTTTGTTTCAATATATTCAAAAGGGATTTGGTGTGCTTTGCCGGGTCATGTGATTCCAAACTGCTACTGATGCTGCTGAAGCCGTTGGAATTAAACATAAATTAAATAAAGTGCCGTACGGTTTGCGATAGTGGTGAATAATGGAGCAGTGTGTTGCTGAGGGTGCCGCTGGCCTCCAGAATTGCAATACTGGGGTTTAGCCGATGGCATTTTTTTTTTCGAACCATCTCTAAGCCAGACATAGACCATGAACCTCAAGAGAAAATTTCTCTTCTTGTTTACTTTTTCCCTTTTGCTTTGCTTGATTTTTACAGCAAATTTCGCATGACTCCAGACTCCAGCCTCCAACTATGTGTAAATGTGTGTGTGAGTGTGCGCGCAATTAATTTCGATTGAGAGAGTGATAAATTTTGTCCTGCTGCTGCCTGTCCCGATACAACGCTTACCACAACCACCGCCACACTGCCAGGAAACAATCCCAAGAACTTCAGGAAATACGAGATTAAATATTTCTGCTGAAGCTGGCGAAAAAACCATTAAGCACACGCCGATCCCAGAACGGAGCGGCGACCACAGCGCCGCCAGATGGAATTAAATTATCCGGCCGGAAAGTCGCCCACACACTTGGCCACGCCAGAGCGTCGCAGTAATGGCTTTCACTTTTCCGCTTCCCTGCATTGCGGCATATCCCTTCGCTTGATGGCTTATTGTCTAGGTCCATTGCCCCTAAGCCTGAACCGAGCCGACTGACTGTCGTTAACGCAACGCTGGAAGATGGTGAGAAACATCTTCATTAAATCACCTGTCCCTCCAAACGCTAGACTTAAATCCCCCAACGCAGCGTGGCACGGCGAAACGAGACAGAGCGTCCCATAGTCAACCGGGTGAGGCAAGCTGAAAATCCCTCTGAAACAAATTTCGAACCATTTCACATGATAATAAAATATGACAAAAGTGACAGCCTAATGCGACACATACACACCGCCTTTCATTCTTCCCATTTAGTTTCCTCATCAAGACAGCGCAGCGGAGTGTAGTGTGTTGTTGTAATTTATGTAAATTACTGATAAATATTCTTCTCTTGGCTTTCTTCTGTTCCATACTGGCAGTTTTTGTCCCAAGCTCGGGACGACCTTTGGAGAATAATGTTGCAATGGATCCGTATCGTCTCCTGGCCCTGGTCCAAGACAGCGCAGAGTTGCGACATTTCCTTCCCATCGTTAATGCAGTTAAGATGGGACGGCTTTTCGGACGCTTACATTTTTCAGATGCCGGATGGACAATCACTTGCTCTAAACGGACTAGACCCGAAACAAAGGCTGTTTGAATTTATTTTTATAACTCAGAAAATTTCATTGAAGTGAGATGAAGGAAAGAGTCAAATGTTTCTAAGCCTTCTACGATTATTAAGTTGCAAGTTTCAAACATTTAGAAAGATCGATAAATGACCAACATTTTCAGCTGTATGACATGGGATAGTTTTAGGTCTTTATGATATGGTCTAACTTGTCGATTTGGTCTAACCGAAATTTAGAAGTAATTGAATTTTGCTACATTTACCGTGTGCAGTCTCCTTAAACATTTTCGTGAGCGGAAAACTCGAAAGGACTACAGTAAACGTCGTAGTGGAACTTACGTTCAGGAACTGCCTTGGATGGTATTGAGAACAATTAGAACAAAACAGGATTCTCGGATGATGACTTAAAATATACATCCAACAAAAGCACTGTCCGAAAGACCCGTCTACGCAAAGGCCATTATTATTATTAGCCAAAACAGACTTAGAAACAGAACTGAATCACCAAAACATCGGAAGTTATATAGAAGTTTTCACGAGGTACCCAGGATGGATACTGCTGGACGACGAAACTTATGTTAAGATGAACTGTGTGCAGCTTCTAGAACAAAATTTTTATATGGCCATGGCTCGAGGAGATGTCTCCATCACAATTAAATTCGTTTTTGCTGATAAATTCCCTAGAAACATTACGATTTGGCTAGCAATTTTCATCTGTGGAAAAAAATCTCATGTTTTTGTTACAAAGTAGTCTATGAACTTGAAGCTCTACAAAAAAGATTGCCTGCCTGAAAAAGCAAATTCTACCATTCATCGAAGCACTCAAAGACCCTGCACGACTTATCCAAAATGGCGGATTAATCAACTTTAAAGTACATCAGTTTTTTTTACCAACAGTTAGTTTTTCAATTATTTTAATTTTTATTATGCTATACATACAATGGTTAATTACACTGAATCATGATGGCATCTATCAGGTTTTGCAAAGAAATCTATATCAATTTGACATAAAGGATTTGACATAAAGTCGCTCAGCTCACTTTTCTCCTGTGCTATTTTAGCCTACAAGCGTTGCGTGTTCCTGTAAGGTGCCGAAGTTGCCGATGTGTTGATAGTCCAAATTTTAATTTTTGCTGTTCCTGGCAACCAGGCATTTGTTTTGCTTTCTACAAGAAATAAACAAAACAGAAAACAACAAGCAGCAGTGCACTAAAGCGGGTCGCTTCTATGATTTTGAGGACATACATTATAAATTTCTAATTGAGAAAGCGGGCTTTCCTAGTTTAGAAAGTTGTTAGTAATGGATAGAATATATTTAAAGTGTTTGCATAAGTGTTTGATTCTAATCGAAACTCGGATTGAATAAATTCAGTAGAATAAAAAACTTGCCCATAGTGTACTTCTCCCGAGCACCATGGACAATGGAAGGATGAAATAATGTAACTGAGTTGTTCACTATTTGATTCTTCTGCAGTTGATTAGAGGTGAAGGTGAAATTTTGTGGGCTGATCGATACACAATCTCAATCCTCCGTAAAGGTAACAAAAGCAGTTCGTGTGGTGGAATTCTGCTAGTCATAAGTCCAACGGAACTCTCAGTTCAACCCGGTCTAGGGTCAAGAATCGGCCTTCGGGTATGAGCGCGCTGCAATTTGATAATGTTTCATATTACTTTTAATTTTTTTAGGTACTCGGTCATCTTTAAAGTGACCAGACATCCCGTGTTTCGCGGGACAGACCCGCTTTTCTAAAAAATGTCCCGCGTCCAAATGCGTCCCGCGAAATGTCCCGCGTTCGTCCTAAGCCAGCGAAATGTCCCGCGATTTGGTATTGATTAATATGCTTTTCGCTTTATCAAGGTCTTGTCAAAGCTTCAACATAAGCAATGTTAGTTCAAAGCACTGTTCACATCTTTTTTATATTTTCAAAAACTTATGACATCTCTACATGGGTTTGACAGCTACTGTCATGTATTGACCTCACGAACACTATCGTGTCATCAAGAAATCCATCTTCCTATTCTTCATTAGTTGAAACAGCAGTTGTCTTTTTTCAACCTACATAAGCGATGTGTTTGTGAAAAAGAGCTCGTGAGGATGATTGTCAGTGTGTTTAATTTTTCAACCGGCGCAAATCTGTCAAAAGTTATCTTTGTTTGTATCAAGTGCAGCAAGACTGTGGCAACAGTTTAAGTAATTTCAGTGCGATATTACGAATTGAGCAAGGAAAACATGAGAAATTGTTTTTGATTGTGCAAGGTATGTACATAAAACTTGATATTTTTTTTTTTATTAATCATTTATTTGTGCAGGCTCAATCGAATCAACTTTACAGAGCCAAATTTTCATATTTTTATACATCATTTATCTTAAAACTAAAGTTAGGGGGATAAAACCGATTACTCGCGGCCGTCTCGAGGTTAATAGTAATTACAAATTACGGATGGGAAAGAGGGTGGGAATTTAAAGTAAGGTTTACATAACACATTAAATTTAAATTCTAAATTATCTAAACACTTATAACTATACAATTTATGGTTTTCTTTTGACTTGAACATTTTTTGAAAAAGAAAAAAAAACACACACACATACACAGATAAAAAAAAACTTAAAGTAAACATACAGGTTAAACTAACTACAATCTAAGGCTAATGTTAGTCAAAAACACATAAATGAGTTTCATGTACTCCGAATCACGTACAGCCAAAATATCTCGAACTGGCACATTGGGTTGTCTACCTCGAGCCCGAAGGGAATCACAAAGCTCAGATCTGACTCCACGATGCTCAGCACAAGACCAAACAACGTGATCTGCGTCCTGATAGCCTTGTCCACACTCGCAGAGATTGCTGTCGCTCAGCCCAACACGGTATAAATGAGCGTTCAAAGAATAATGATTGGACATGAGGCGAGACATGACACGAATGAAGTCTCGACCCACATCCATCCCCCTAAACCAAGATTTCTTCGACACCTTTGGGATGATAGAATGTTGCCATCGCCCCAAATCTCCTTTACTCCATTTATGCTGCCAGCTGACGAGTGACTGTTGACGAAAAATAGGAAAAAATTCGTTGAAGGCGATTTGTCGATCACAAATATCGCCTTCCATAGCGCCCACCTTTGCAAGCGAGTCCGCTTTCTCATTGCCCGGAATTGAACAATGAGATGGGACCCATACAAAGGTGATGATAAAATAACGCGAAGATAAAGCACTTAGAAGCTCCTGTATTTTCATGAGAAAATACGAGGAGTGCTTTACCGGCCTCAATGAGCGAATAGCCTCTATAGAACTGAGACTATCCGTGAAAATGAAGTACTGATCCGGTGATAATGAGGCAACAATTTCTAGCGTAAAGTGTATTGCCGCTAATTCAGCGACATATACGGAACAAGGAGCTTGAAGTTTACGATTGGCGCTATAAATTTCATTGTATATACCAAAGCCTGCTGACTCCTCTATCAAAGATCCGTCAGTGAAGAACGATTTAGTGGAATCAACTTGGCCAAACTTTGCAGCAAATATTACCGGAGCAATCATAGGACGATGATGCTCTGGGATTCCATGAAGCTCCTGCTTCATGGATAAATCAAAATGAACCGAATTGTCGAAATCGGAGAAGCAAACACGATTGGAAATATTCGGCGAAGGGCTGACATCCTGTGTTATGTACAAATGGTACAAGGTCATGAAGCGGGTTTGAGTATTCAACTCAAGGAGCTTCTCAAAATTTTCGATCACCTGGGGGTTCATAACTTCACACCTGGTGAGGAGCCGGAGAGATAATTCTGAAAACCGATCCGAGAGTGGCAACATGCCAGCCAGCACTTCAAGACTCATGGTGTGAGTCGAGTGCATGCAACCTAACGCGATACGAAGACACCGATACTGAATACGTTCCAGTTTAATGAAGTGCGACCGAGCCGCTGACTGAAAACAAAAACTACCGTATTCCATAACCGACAAAATCGTTGTCCGGTACAACGTTAGAAGATCTTGTGGATGAGCTCCCCACCAGGTCCCGGTAATTGTGCAGAGAAAATTGACCCTCTGCTGGCACTTTCGCTTCAGATACTCTATATGGGATCTCCAGGTGCACTTAGAATCGAACCAGACCCCAAGATATTTAAATGACATAGAATGAGTTATCGGCTTACCCCAAATTTGAAGCTTCGGTTGTGCTGGGTTATGCTTCCTAGAAAAAACTACCAACTCAGTTTTCTCCGTAGAGAATTCGATACCTAGCTCTAAAGCCCAAGTAGACAAATGGTCCAAGGTATCCTGTAAGGGTCCTTGCAGATCGACCCCATTGGGTCCCGTGACAGACACTACACCGTCATCTGCAAGTTGTCTCAACGTACAGTTGTCACTTAGACAACCGTCAATGTCTTTGACATAAAAATTATACAAAAGGGGCTTAAACATGATCCCTGGGGGAGACCCATGTAGCTAAATCGTGAAGCTGTAGAGGTTCCATGAGAGAAGCTCATATGTTTCTCTGACAGCAAATTGTACAAAAAATTATTCATTAATGGAGAAAAGCCACAAGCGTGGAGTTTATCTGAAAGAACTTCAACAGATACTGAATCAAAAGCCCCCTTGATATCCAAGAATACAGAAGCCATTTGCTCTTTTTTAGCAAAAGCTAACTGAATATCCGTGGAAAGTAACGCGAGACAGTCGTTCGTTCCCTTACCCCTACGGAAACCATATTGAGTATCTGAAAGCAGGTTATTCGTCTCAACCCATTTGTCCAGACGGAAGAGGATCATTTTCTCCAACAACTTTCGAATGCAGGATAACATCGCGATGGGTCGATAGGAGTTGTGGTCGGACGCGGGTTTGCCAGGTTTTTGAATGGCGATAACTCTCACCCTTCTCCAATCATCCGGTACAATATTGTGTTCCAAAAACTGATTAAACAAGTGCAACATGCGCCTCTTTGCGACGTCTGGGAGGTTTTTAAGCAAGTTGAACTTGATCCTATCAGCCCCTGGAGCCGTATTGCCACACGAAAGGAGTGCGAGAGAGAGTTCTACCATTGAAAAGGGTTGGCTAATCTCATCTATCGAATTCTCGGTTTCACGAGGAATGATCCGTGCCGGCACAGAATCTGGACAAACTTTTCGCGCGAACTTGAGGATCCATTGGTCCGAGTACTCCTCGCTCTCGTTGTTCGTAGTTCGGTTACGCAATCTTCGCGCCGTATTCCAAAGAGTACTCATCGACGTCTCGCGCGATAGCCCGTCCACGAATCTTCGCCAGTATCCGCGTTTCTTGGCCTTGATGAGGCTCTTAAGTTCGCGTTCGAGAGCCGTGTATACTTCGAAGTGCTCAGGTGTTCCACGTCTACGGAAAACTTTAAACGCGTCGGACTTCTTACGGTAAACCTCGGTGCATTGCTGATCCCACCATGGAGAAGGAGGTTTCCTGCGAAATGACGTCCCTGGAACTGATCGAGTTTGAGCTTGAAGCGCGCTGTCTATGATCAGGTTGGAGAGGAAGTTATATTCCTCCAGCGGTGGAAGCTCTTCTACCGTCGTTACGGCTTCATCTACTGCTGTCCTGAACTTTGTCCAATCGATGTAACGGGTAAGATCATACGCGACGTTGATGGATTCCGACGGATTGAACCCGGTGGCAATCGAAATTTTTATGGGCAAGTGATCACTACCGTGGGGATCTTGAATCACATTCCATGTGCAATCCAACGATAATGAATTCGAGCAAAGTGTGAGGTCTAATCTACTGCCAACTGAGGATGTACCAGCCAAACGTGTTACTTCTCCATTGTTAAGAACTGTCATATTGAAGTTGTCACAGAGGTCATATATTAAGGAAGACCGGTTGTCATCGTACAGTTCTCCCCAGCCTGTACCGTGAGAGTTAAAATCTCCCATGATCAACCGCGGAGAAGGAAGGACCGAACAAATATCTGAAAGTTGTTTTCGGTTAATCGAGGCTCTAGGAGGAATATAGACAGAAGCAATGCAAAGGCTTTTATTTTTAATAACAGCATGACATGCGACAACTTCAATACCTGGAGTAGGAGGAAAATTCACTCTATAGAAGGAGTAGCACTTTTTGATCCCCAAAACTACTCCTCCTCCACGTGAATCCTCACGATCAAGACGAATTATATTGAAATCATGAAACGGAAGATCGATTTCGGGAGAGAGCCATGTTTCACAAAGAGCGAATGCATCACAACCGGTATTGTGAGTTAAAAATTTGAATGATTCCAATTTAGGAATCAAACTTCGACAATTCCACTGTAGAACAGTGATCAAATCCCCGACCTCATTTGGAAAATTATCCATCGAAGGAGATGATTGCTGCAAGGAGGGGCCACTTAATTGTTAATTGCTTCAAAAAAGTCTTCACTGTTGGAAGCATTGCCAGGACAATGCTTTTAAGAGGGTCAGAAATTTCGAGGTACTTGAAGATACCTTTGACAATGTCATCAAATGAGAACTTGAAGAGGGGGCCTCTGTTCTTAAAATAGGGACTTCAGGGGTTTTGGATGTCCCCGGGAGAGATGGAAAGTCCTGGGTGTAGTTAGTACTACGGAAATCAGGAGGAATTGTTTTTTCCTTTTTTCCACCTATTTTTGAAATGGGCAAGCTGGTCTCGGGCTTCTTTTCAGCAACTTTCCGTGGGCGGACGCGTCTTCGCTTCCTTGAAGTACCTTCCGGAAAACTGACTGATGTTCCCTCTTCAGCCAAATCAAAGTCAGACTCGTCATCTGACAGAGGAGCAAAGGGATTTGTATTGGCATTGGGTGGTGGGGAGACTTTTTTCACCATTTCGGCGAAAGATTGCCTGGAACGATGTTTTAGCGAGCGTTCTAATTTCTCCCCGCGTTGTTTGTACGCCGGGCACGACGAGAGAGCATGAGGAGGAGTTCCTTTACAGAAAACGCATTTTGGTGTGCTGTCTGCGCAAGCGCCATCCTCGTGCTTCTCCCCACAATTAGAGCAGCGTGCCTTATTGCCGCAATGGGAGGTCGTATGTCCCATCTGCTTGCATTTTTGGCAGATCATGACCCGGGGTACGAACAAACGCACAGGTAGTCGAAGTTTTCCTTATTTCGACGTATTGAGTGAGGGCTGAGCCAGAGAAGATCACGCGAAACGAGTCTGACGGTGTGAACTTTTTTTCGCCCTTATTGGTCGATACTGAGCCTAGTTGGCGCACATCCAGTATCTGAACTGGGGGAAGCAGGGGGTTCTTAAATCGACCAACCCCCCGCTTCAGCAGGATCTCAGGGGTCAGACTCGTTTCGGTGACCACACCTTCAATTTCAATACCCCGAGCCGGGATATACACTCTATATTCTAGTGTAAAGAGCTGGGAGACAGCAATCTCATTAGCTTGCTTGAGGTTGGACACAACGACCCGAAGTTTATTGGGTCTGACTTTAATAATCTCGGTCACGGCCGAGAATCGTTTGGTCAGATCGTTCGAAATTTGATAGACATTCAGAGGTTTCGATTTGGGCTGAAAATAGACAACCCATGGACCAGTTGAATCATCTGGATAGGCCCGTGACCGGGCGACATTTTGAGAAACCTCATTATTTGGCGGCATGGATGAATCATCTTCCGACAAATCATCCATGTCGCACCCGTGGGAGCTTATGAAGCTCAACCACTTTCGCAATTATCTACAATCAATCACAGATAAACAAACTAAACCTAAGCACACAACAAACTAAACCTAAGCACACTCTCTTACACACTCTCACACACTCTCACACACACTATAAAATTACAATGTATTCAGGAGGAACAAAAACTTATCTTATATGTATTACTGATCTGCTGCAGCCCGTCAACGAATGTGCTGCTGCTGCCGAGCGACGATGTGTAACCCCGTGTACCGGCTAGACGTGGAGCTCAGCGATGATGACAATGATGACGATGATGATGATGATACTGGTCGGTGGTGGTTAGCAGATGAACGAATGCACGCTACACCCGATGGACTGCTGGTGTGCGTGCCGTATAGATGCGGGACAATATGGCTTTTCGATCGTGGCAATATTGCTAATTGCAATTAATGACGTTGTTGCACTGCTTATCACACAATTATTTCTTTTCAAGGAAACCAGGACTCGGTTTCACTCGCGATCGCGAAAAAACAAAACTGAAGAATTGAAACAACTCTTTACAAGCTTCTAAAGCAACGGAAAGCGGACCGAACGAACTGTACCGTTCGCTTGTTCACTGGGGAATGGGTTAAAACTGTTCTCACCACTGAAATCTTACTTTTGGTGGATCGATCACAGTTCAAGAATTCTTCGCGAATTGTTTGAAGATGAGAGCTCTGAAATGTGGTTGTATTTCATGCATAGTCAGGCGTCGGTGTTTGATAATACGGTGAAAAAATTGAAGGTGACAACATCACATTTACAGAGGTTGCAGCTGAACTTGATGACCTCAAGTTCAAACTTCGTGAGAGAATCAGTTATCAGTTTTTACCACTAAGTGTCCGAAGTCAGTTGAAAAATCTGGAGGAAAACGGCTGGCCCAAGTCAACATTGTACAAGTTGAATATGATTAGTTTCTATCAGAAATGTATTGACTATCTTGAGGCTCGAGTTTCTCAGTTTGACGAGGTTATTTGTTTTAAGTGGGTGAACCTTAAAATCACCATTGATTGGTAGGCAGTACAAATGTGTTTCGCATATGTCCGTAAATTTGATGATTCTGGCAAATCGGTTGATTCCGACAAAGAAGAAGCTGAGCTATTCGACGAAGTATCCTATGTAAAAAATACGTAAGTAATGAAAAAATTTCTCCTTGGAATGAAAATAAGACAGAAATCAAGGATAGGTGGATTGAGATCTTTGAACATTTTGAAGTGAATAACATTCCGTTTCAAAACTTAAAAAAAGTTGTAGAATTTGCGCTATGTTTGCCTGGTACAAATGCTGTAATGGAGAGGGTATTTTCAATTGTTAACAAAGTTTGGACCACGGAAAAATCTCACTCGATACACTGAAAGCGTTGTTGCAGGTTGGGTTTAATTTAAATTTCACGAAGAGGAGTCCCACCAGCTGTAGCTTCTTCGCGTAAGCTATCCGCCATGAACCGCATGTCTCCTTCCATTTGCTGAATGGCATCGATGGTTAGTTGAGACAATGACTGGCTGCAGAAGTTTTTTTTTTTTAATGTTTCGGATGTGGAGGTTGATCGTTCCATACTCAGCCTCCAATTTGTTCCAAAAATATGCCTTTAATCAAAGATACAATGATTGGTCGGCAATTGCTTATTTACCTAATTGCTTACCTCATCCATTGTTCCACCTCACGATTAACGTGAATTAGTTTTGCCTAAGATATCAAATGCGAATTCAACAAACAAAACTCTCGCTAGATTGACGTGACGAAACAAACAAAGTGAAAACAATGTCACCAACAACAACGCATATTGGCAAGGTTGCTGTTTTTTTTTTTTTTCTGAGAGGTCAACTGTCAAAAGTATTCCTCAGTGTGCCACACATGTGGTATGGATTGAAAATTGAAGTAAGACATTGTGGCTGGCACGCTGTTCTAAGCGACTTACCCTTGGGCGAAACTGATTTAATGAAAAATTGGCTTTTGGCAATCGATGTTCAGAAAATTAAAACTCAACCAAACTAAGTGCAATATCATATGGGCTATGCTTCCTTTGCTAGCTGGTATTGTTATTTAGCTAGATTGAGCTTTATTAAAAAAAAAAAAAAAAAAACATTGAATGTTTACAGAACCAGACTCGTCCTTATGAAATGTTGACCGATTAACAACACATTTCTAGAATCGGATCATTTGCGCTGGTATTTTTATTGTTATTTTCAGTTGTATTTTCAGTTGTATTTTGTTACTTCTGTGTACATGAAGAAAACAGATCAAATGTGCGCCTCCTGTGTTTTAATAAAGGCAAACCTGCGAAACGTATCAACACTTGAACAAACAATCAAGGACAGGTATTTACACGATTATGATGAACTCAATTAAATGTATCCCATAGTGCTTTGTGGAAGCGAAACAGTTGGAAATAGACAATTCGGCCGTGTCCAGTGTGGTAAAATCGTTCAAGGCGACCCAGACGAACAAGCAGCGAGCTGGAAGCAGAAGAAAAGCGAGACAAACCGAACCACTCGATTCGGGACGTGGCCAAGAAGGTCAACTCTTTCGTCAGGTTTGTCCAGCCGAAAATGAAGCGGGTTGGACTTCATGTCTTTCAAGGTAAGGAAGGCGCCTAACCTAACCGATAAACAGAATACGGTGGCTAAATTATGCGCCAGGAAGCTGTACCGCGAGTGGTTGGTGCAGCCGAAATGCATTGTAATGGACGACGAGACGTGCATGGAGGGGAAGCCAAGCAGATCCCCGGCCTGGGTCCCGCATGGATGTTCCGGAGGAGTTCCAGAAGAAGAAGGTCGAACAATTTGCCCAGAAGTGCTTGGTGTGGCAGGGTGCGGCATATTCAGCAAGCCGTACATAATGACCGGCACCATCAACGGCCAAATATATAAAGAAGAATGCCTCCTGAAGCACCACGGCTCATTCCATATCTCTCGGCAACTGCGTGCTGGGTATGGTTCCAATTGCAATCACGCACGATCAGATTTCGGAACTGTTGCGAAATATGTTTGCCACTCATGTTATTCGCTTTAAAAACATTTCCGATGAACTCAACACGTCTACTTTCTCGACTTGGGGCAGCGCTTTGAGGCGGATGTAAACAATGAAACGTCAAAGCAGTGATTTACGGGGAGTATACCAGCGGATTCTACACGGAACATAATTTTTCCGTTGAATGGTTTTTTTTTGTCATACCTCAAACAGAAGATAATTAAGTATTCCGTCAGAGGTAAATTGAACTTAACGAGTATATTGAAATACTCGTTAAGTTCAAAAGTTCAAGTGCTCACCTCATCATTTTTATAATTTCTCTCATTTATTAATTGGTTCAAATTAAAATAAACACACTGTAATCTTTTTTGATATCTTATATTTTATATTCTTTTCAAGTTTCACTTATGGAATAATAAAAGAGTTCGACTTAAAGAACTAAACATTTAATTTGTATTGAAAAAAAAAACGTGACAAAAAAAGTGCCCATTTCAAAAATCGATATATTTGCATTGTCCTTTACATTGATTCGGTGTTCGGAAAGCCCGACTTACCTCGAGCACAACTGGCAGAAATCAAGTGACAAGTAACCTGTTGAATCCAAAGTGATAACTAGTGCATTCGGAGCTTAAAGAAGTATAACACAGGATGCAACCACCGAAGTCGTCGTCAACTATCATCGTATCTCATATTCTGGGCTGTCAACATCGCAGGCGGTGGAAAATCCTTCGGGAATATGGTTAGAAAGACGATTTCTACCACTTTAGCCACTAGGTCACGAAACTTTATTTCACGATCGCACGGATAAAACAAGCCAAGTTGCAGAATAAAGGGCGATACGGTCAAAATTTGGTCAATATCAACTTGACGTATTTCTTTCAATTTTGCATTTAAAAAACCTGAACACCCCTCATTTTGAAGGTGTGTGTGTGTAGAATGTTGCTCCTATTTTGATTTTGGAATTCACTCTTCACTTGTCAAAATACCGTCCAAGCAAGAAGAGCAGCGTATCAAAATTTTGCTCGCGCATCGCGAAAATCCGAGCTACTCGCACGCAAAGTTGGCAAAATCGCTAAAAGTTGCCAAATCAACCGTTACAAATGTAATTAAAGTGTTTGGGGAACGTTTGTCGACAGCCAGGAAGTCTGGATCGGGGGGAAATCGAAAACCGGAAGCCGCTGAGACGACAAAGAGAGTTGCCGGTAGTTTCAAGCGAAACCCTAACCTATCTCTCCGAGATGCCGCAAATAAGCTGGGTGTATCGTCTACAACCGTGCATCGAGCCAAAAAACGAGCCGGACTATCGACTTACAAGAAGGTAGTGACTCCAAATCGTGATGATAAACAAAATACGACGGCCAAAGCGCGATCCCGGAGGCTGTACACGACGATGCTGACGAAGTTTGACTGCGTGGTAATGGACGACGAAACCTACGTCAAAGCCGACTACAAGCAGCTTCCGGGACAGGAGTTTTATACGGCAAAAGGAAGGGGAAAGGTAGCAGATATTTTCAAGCACACGAAACTGTCAAAGTTCGCAAAGAAATATCTGGTTTGGCAAGCTATCTGTACCTGTGGCTTGAAAAGCAGCATTTTCATAGCTTCCGGGACTGTCAACCAAGAAATTTACGTGAAAGAGTGTTTGAATAAACGTCTGCTGCCTTTCCTGAAGAAACACGGTTGTTCCGTACTGTTTTGGCCGGATTTGGCATCTTGCCATTACGGTAAAAAGGCCATGGAGTGGTACGCCGCCAACAACGTGCAGGTGGTTCCCAAGGACAAGAACCCCCCCAACACGCCAGAGCTCCGCCCAATTGAGAAATACTGGGCTATTGTCAAGCGGAACCTAAAGAAGACCAAAACAACTGCTAAGGACGAGCAGCAGTTCAAGGCAAACTGGCTTTCTGCGGCGAAGAAGGTGGACAAGGTGGCTGTACAAAATCTGATGGCAGGGGTCAAGCGTAAGGCCCGGCAATTCGGATTTGGAAAAGCGGAAGCCTAACTGAATATTTAGGCTGAACTGAATTTTATACTAATTGAACTTGAAAAAGAAATTTAATTTGATTTTTTAAATAAACGATTTCACCGATTTACACGCGTTTTCCCTTGACCAAATTTTGACGGTATCACCCTTTATCGTAGATGGTACAAGCTCTGAACAGTTATTAGGAGAAGCACGCGCCTTCATCGGTTGTTGTTAGATAGTGATTTGTGAGCAATCCCTACCTCTTAGATAAAAGGCCACGTCCTTGCATCAGGTGGGGATAAGGAAGGAATGTTAGTCCGACACTTTCTTAAGAGAAGTACTCCACGACACCTCATAAGTGCTGTGGGAAAGGTGGAATTATGTTAGTAAGGAGAGTAAGCTTTAGAATACGCACAACAAGCAGTGTTGGCAATCTGACACCCCCGTTTATGGCCCTTCATACAACGGAATAGGGAAAATTACAGGTATGTACAGTTTGATCTTGCCATTTGCACAAACTGTACGCCATGGCAAGTCATGCACTGGTCTTCCTATCAAATCACATCACATCACACCGATCAGTGTTGGCAGTCTTCAAATTTAAATATTCTAGAAATTAAGTCGATTACGTGCCGCTTGTAACGCTCTCCCGAAATTGCTCAAGGCAATCATTAAAGCATAAGGTGGCCGAATTGAACTCTAGGTCTATCGAGATATATCTAAGTATGTTCGTAAAAGAAAAAGAGTCAAGAAGAAAAATCATTTGGCAAAAAAACCTGAAAAATCACAGGCAAAAAAGGGTGTTTCGATCAAGATTTGGACGACTTAAACTTGACGCATTTCCTATCATCGTGCATTAAAAAATTTGCACACCCCTCATTTTGAAGCTGTGTGCGTGTAGCATAATGTCTCTATTTTGATTTTAAGATTAGCACTTCAGTTATCAAAATGTCATCGAAGGAAGAGAAGCAACGCATCAAAATTTTGCACGTGCATGGTGAAAATCCAAACTACTCTCACGCCAAGTTGGCGAAATTGTTGAATGTGGCTAAATCAACTGTTTCCAACGTATTAAAAGTGTTCGGAGAACGTTTTTCGGCAGCCAGGAAAGCTGGATTGGGGGGAAATCGAAAGCCGGAGGCCACAGCGACGACAAAAAGAGTTGCCCGCTGTTTCGAGCGGAACCCCAACCTCTCCGTCCAAGATGTCGCAAAGAAGCTGGGAGTGGCGCCTTCAACCGTGAATAGAGTTAAAAACGAGCTGGACTGTCGACTTACACGAAAGTGATGACTCCAATTCGCGACGATATACAAAACACGTCGGCCAAAGCACGATCGCGAAAGTTGTACACGACGATGCTGACGAAGTTTGATTGCGTGGTACAGGACGATGAAACTTACGTCAAGGCAGACTCCTGGACAGGAATTTTACACGGCAACCGGACGGGGAAAGGTGGCAGATATTTTCAAGCATATTAAACTGTCAATGTTCGCGAAGAAATATCTGGTGTGGCAGGCCATCTGTACCTGTGGCTTGAAGAGCAACGTTTACATTGCGACCGGAACCGTCAACCAGGAAATTTATCTGAGCGAGTGCCTACAAAAA
Source organism: Aedes koreicus (assembly GCA_024533555.2). Taxonomy (NCBI): domain Eukaryota; kingdom Metazoa; phylum Arthropoda; class Insecta; order Diptera; family Culicidae; genus Aedes; species Aedes koreicus. Next base: position 16,412 of record JAHHFK020000109.1, read on the forward strand.
CGTCTACTGCCTTTCCTGAAGCGACACAATTGTTCCGTTCTATTTTGGCCGGATTTGGCATCTTGCCATTACGGATAAAAGGCCATGAAGTGGTATGCTGCCAACAATGTTCAAGTAGTGCCCAAGGACAAGAACCCTCCCAACACGCCAGAGCTCCGCTCAATCGAACAATATTGGGCCATCGTCAAGCGGAACCTTAAGAAGACTCAAAAAGCTGTTGTGAGCGAGAAACAGTTCAAGGCAAACTGGCGTTCCGCGGCGAATAAAGTGGACAAGGAGACTATACAAAATCTTATGGCAGGTGTTAAACGAAAAGCCCGGCAATTCCCATTCGGTAAAAAGGAAGCTTTACTGGATATTTCTCCTGTAATTTGTATTAACTAAACTTGAAAAAGAAAAAGAATTTGACTTATTAATAAAAACTTTGATCGACTCACACACATTACTGTTTGACCAAATTTTGATCGGAACACCCTTTATATGCAAAAAATAAACCCAAGGATTGAGATAGTTTCTCCGCTTTCCCAAAGGCATTTGGCAGTGTGAATAGATTTTCGATAGAACCACTTCAAAAAGCTACTGGTAGTATGTGAGCACAATCAAACACACATTCTTTTGCCAGTCAAGGTGGCGGATTCGTTCCTGCCTTGACCTACCCCGCATTGGGGATCTGTGGCAAAGGATTGTGTGCTTGCTTCAAAATACTGCTTTAAAAATGCCCTACGGTCAATTTCAAAACTACTTCCATTCAATTTTCACAACTAACCGTGCTCTAACCGAACGATCAATACTTTCTCTTCGCATCTCTGTTCAAACAAAAATTACTGTCCACTCCTGGATCCTCATGATGAAGGGAAATTATTTTCTTCCTAGACAACATCATTATGAAAAATTTATTTCAATTCAAAACAATGACCTCTTATTTTTCACTGCACTAAATTGGACCAATCCTGTACAATTGAAATAAAAATTAGGAAAAATTTGATACTTCGGGAGCAACGCTCAAATCTTAATTTTAAAATTTTAATAATATATTTAAACGCCCCGAAGACGTGAAGAAATGCAAAAATATATCTTTAAGACATCTTTTTTCTTTCAAAGAACCTCCAAACAAACAGCCATACATTCGAATCACACAACATCAACAATTCGAAGATTCACTTAAACTCGTATCTCGTTCTTAATAAATTAAACCGTGCTTCCATTGCCACCACTTCAAGCCTCTTAGCATTTTTTAATAAACCGCACTCATATTTAACACTCATATTTTCTCCGCCGATGGTCCCAACATCCACAAACCACCAACGTGCCATGGCATCATCCATTCCGGCATGGGATGATGCGGGACCAAGCGGTGAACCTTAATGCGTCCAGAAGGTCACACACAGAGTGGCGTGCGGGAAAATTAAAAACGCCAAAAGCCGCTAAACCGAAAATAAAAAATGTAAAATTATGGAAAACATAAACGTCGCACTTTGCCTGATGATGACGCGCGGTTTCGCTTTGTGGGGCCATGCGAGCGGACGTCCGCCGGAATGAGAGTGAAAATCACGCTACGCACATGGATTGGAGACAGAGTGGCATAAGATGCCGCCATCACCGACGCCGCCACCGCCGCAAGGCCAAAGTCGCATTTATGTTCGGATACTTACGGGAAATCCACTTCCACAGACGTACTCTGACACTTGTCTACTGTTTCTTTCCTTCCCTCTGGATCACGGCGGTGTCTCCTGGTCCTGGGTGTGGTGTGGCGGTCCAATCAGACACAGCCACCAGCGACCTCGGTGCGGATAAAACAAACACAATTTCTGTTCTGTTCATCTTATTTTTTATGATTCATTTTTTATTCGTACTTTAGATTTTCTCGTAGTGAAAATGAAAACATTATCCAAAAAGGAACGAGTTTATAAAGAAGTTCCACTGAATGGGTTGGAAGGTTGGAAATGCTAATGACATTTATTTTTATTTTGTAGCCTTTGACATGTTTGTGATTGGATTAGTCAAATGATTTCTTATTTATGTCACGCCTCGGTTGAAGGCGGACCGGTTGCCCAACAGCGTTGATGGCTTGTTTTCGGCTTGTCACGGGATTCGGGATTGAAGGTCAACCAGCAGCCGGGTGCACCTTTCGGGATGGCAGTAAACAAGTTTTTCATCAGCGAATGAATGAAGCGAGCTGCGACGAAAGTTAATCCCCGGGATGTGACTTGGGCCTCAGTTTCGAAGAAATTGAATTGCCTTCGGAGATTTGTGTGACAAGTGTACAGATTACACTTTCGGAATTTGAATGAAGCTCACATAAAACAGCTAAATTTATTTGAATGAATTTCCCACTATTTTTAATGGCTAGTGAAGATGCTCGTGTTGGGAACATGTTGTAAACAAAGATTACAGAAGTGATGTAGTTGAAAGTATAAATAAGCTCTTTGATTGAGCATTTTGATTCATTGCCATCACGAGCTACATCCATCATTTATATTCAAAAGGGCCCGCAACTCAAAGTGACAACCAGAGAGCAAATCAATTAATTGGCAAACTTTTCCCTTTAAACTTGACCTTTTCCCATAGAAAAGTGATTCCATGAATATTTAAGCTTCCTTAAAAATAAAGCAAACACTGAAACATGTTAAATTGATCGGCAGTAAAACTTCCCTACTCAATAAACCTGGAGACGGAGACGACGACGACGACGACGACGACAACTTCCCTAACAACGGAGCAAAGCTTAGAGCGAGGACCTCTTCGCAGAAGCCCGAAAACTTTTCCCAGCTTTCCGAAGAAATTTCCGCCCATTTCAAAGGCAAACGAAGTGTCTCCCGTCTTTTGTTCGATGAAACAAAGCGAGACACGGTCCTCGGCAGTCGTCTTCAATTTCACTAAAGGTGTCAAGAGGGTAATCGAATTCCCGCCACCGTCGTCGGCGGCACCGTGCAACGTAAGTAGTTCCGGCCTCTTCGCTCCGGAAAAGTGTACGCATACCAATCGATGAATAAATATTTCTGTTCCGCGATTTCGAATCGACACCCGAGTAGGACAAAGCCTATAACTGCCAAAAAGCGATCGATTCTTTGCAGAGTATCGCAATGCGGCGGGAGGATCGGCTTGCAAACGACTTTTCTAGCGATAGGCTCGATATGGAAGAAATCGCGTTCAAGAGTGTCACAACAAATTCAAAAATGCTCCGTTTTATTTCGATGACTCTCGATGCTAAGTCCTTGCCAAAGTGTTGGGAGGAAGGAAGGGCGAAACTCTTTTGCTATTCATATTAGGAAGTTTACCTATATAAGATCTTGAGAGGCAGATTGCCGTTTCCGCTTGTTTATGCCAGACAAAGGGGGGACGGGTAGTGAGAAATCGAAAATCGATTTATCGTCAAAGTCTTCCAAATCACAATTACGTTCCGGGGGTGGTAGGTTTTTACTTTGGAGACTTGGGGGGTCCCTCCTCTAGGGAGGAAGTGGGCGATTTAGAAGAATGATAAAACTCCATCGCGAAGACGACAGCGACGACTGGGATAATGTGTTGTGCTTTGACATTGAGTTCTTGGAGGGAAAATTCTGCAGAGTTGTGGCTCAGGAAATGTGCAGGAAATGATATTGGGAGATTCACGAGACAGCGAATCTATATGTTTGATTTGTTTGCATCATTTATATGTTTGTTGGGGGAATATTTCTGGAAATTAATGATGTTTTCAAATTTGTTATGAGCCTGAATTTCTATACTAATGTTTCATTTTTTTTGTCTAATTTAGTTTGTAAAAAAAATCTTATCATTGTTTTTAATTTGGCGATCTTTTATTGACCCTCTGAAGGAGGCTTCAAATATTTAAGTCGGCAAAGGCATGTTTAGCAGGTCGACTAAGGTGGGTCTGAAACTCGTTTCAGTCAACAAGATTTTTTAAAACTTTGTTTGGATAACCTGTGTTTAGACTTTCATCTAAACGCTGCACAGTGGTTCCAAATTAGAAGAGACACGAGCAAAAATAGGTTGTTTGAGAATTTTTTTTATAAAAGATACATTTTATAAATCTTGGGGCACTGAGTTCAAATTTGATGTCAAAAGACCGGATTGATCCACCTTGCAGTGATAACTGAACTTTTTATCCTTCTTACAAAGAAAAGTGTTCATATCGCAGAAGTTTTTCAATAAACACTAGATCGAACCAGACGAACCAATTATCGAATGATTTTGTGGTCCGAAAAAAAGCTCTTGAATATTTTTGGAATCGGTTAAATGGTTCTGAAAATATCGCCGGGAAATGTCCTGGTGAATATGAATCATGTGGCTGTAATCAGCCTGAATTGTTTTAAACCCATCATTCATCACCTCAAATCCATGGATTAATACCTTGTGTACAGTAGCAGGAAGATTGTACCAAGGATACTCCTCCACTAACATCCTACAAGAGCATATTCTTTGAACACTTCTACGTTTATTTCATATCCTTACGTTAAACACTGCAACAAAGCTCCGCATCTTTAATTATAAATAAAAATTAGTTTCTCCATGAATTGGTTAACTAACCAATCTATAAAATCTGCTATTAAATAGATAAGATAAGAATTGCTAAATTAGAGATGAATCTGCTCCTGTCTATTAATTCTTTCTTCAATCCAGTAATTTCGGCAGCTTTTTCTGAAAACTTGAAGAATTTTCTGGCCGTGTTGCCATCATTCGAATTCCCGGTTCCGCCACATTTTGGTCTATCAATATTAAGACCCAATTCTTCTCTAAACTTCATTTGCACCATCCTTTTCCTAGCTGCCACCAACTCTTTGTCTTCGGCATTCCTAACCTGCCACATTGCAGATGTTTTGTCAAACAACAAATCATGTTATAATGTCAAACTATAATCCATGGATTACTACGATTGATAGGTAAAAAAATTAAGATTTTTATCGATTAAAGCTCAATTCAGAAACATGTTTTTTCGAAAAATTCAAAGATTCGCGAGCTTGCGTCAATTTTTGTGAAATAGCAAAAGAAATAAATGGACGAGAGCTTTTTGCATTCTGAAATTATGCTTTGAAAAACACTGCCTTAGAATTTTTCGAAAATATATTAATCCGAGTTGAGTTTTAATGATGAATACTAGTGTTTAGGTGCCTGTTGTTGATCATGTGATTTCAATTTTCATTCAAATTTAATGCAACAAGTTTAAAAAAATCACAAAAAAATCAAAGAAAAATCAACTGGTATTAGAAATGCCGCATCTATCTTACATGAGGACAAAATCTAAAAAAGGAAATCGCGTTATAACAGAATTGAGCGAACTCAGTTTTCAAACACTGTAGTTTTAAACAATGCATTGGATATAAGACACTTAAACGATCTACAGCAAACCATGGCGCAGACCCGTCGAAGTCAATACTCTCAATGAAGTTTCGTTGAAGATTCGGTGAGAGGAATCGAGGGGAAAAGATGTGTATGCCTTTGATTTATCTACATACGTTCTAAGAGGAAAAGCAATTAATTGATATGAGCCACTTAAACAAACTACAGCATTCCAGGGCGCAGAAATGTGCAGCTGAATCTTACTACAAGTCTAAGTCAATACTTTTTGGCAAGTTTTGGTGAAGATTTAGTGAGGCGAATCAAGGGGAAAAGTTGTTCTTGCGTATTCCGAAAAATTCCAATTATTTTCTTTTATATTGTCAAAAAACAGTGTAGTTGACATATAATTTCATAAATAACTTCATTGAAGGAAAATATCCATAAAAATAGACATACTGTTATTAAGCAAAAAGTTAAACTGACGAATAAATGAATGCTATATGCCACTAATAAACTGTTGAGTTTTGAATACCAATATCACTTACATGTACGACCCGATTTCAAAAAATGCCGTTTAAAATTGTCAAGATAAGTGTTGAACATTGAAATATACATCTTAAGCGAAGCAGTGCCGAGATAGAAACACGTATTCCTCGAAGTATATTTTTTGTATTAATGGCCTATGGGGGAACCACTGTGCGCTGGTTCGTTACCCCAAAGATATGACCTGGAATCGATATTTCGTACTCGTCAATACATGGGCACAAATCAACGACTTTATATTTGATTCAAACATTTTTCGTCTCAGAAAATCCCTGCGATGCGCCAACTGGAATTTATTTCAGACAACCGATGCCGTCAGCCTCGAAAATATTTCGGGTTGGACGTTGCTCTACTTCTCTGAGAATAGTGATATTGGTATAGTTACTGTTTTTCTGTTAGCATCGAAAGCATGAGTATGACTGATCGCCCAAGGTTGCTACTTCGCCATTGTAATAACACAGAGAACCAACAGGTAATGCTTCGCATTAAAATACACTCGCAATATGTAAAATCTGGTGATCCTTGATCTGAGGTAGCCGGCCCCACCCGAATGCAGGTCAAATGAGGAAAAGGTAGGAATGTGTTGACATGCTACTCGCATACTTGGAAGCCAAGGAATCCTCTGCAAAAGAATTCACTGGGATGTTCAATAAAAGAGCTGGGTTTGCAACAGGGATCGTTTTGATAAACGATACGTTGAATTCTTGTTTATCTTAATTTTCAGAATACTCTCCATTTAATTGGTTTTAAGAAGATACACAAATATATTTAAGTGATGTTTTTTAGAAGGAAATATTTTCTCCTCACCATGGGGCTCTACGAGTGGACAGCAATTTTGCTCGAACGAAGATATGAAGAGAAAGTGTTGATAGTTCCGTTAGTGTACGGCAGGCTGTGAAAATTGAATAGATGTAAGGCTTGCTTCATTTAGAATTGGAACAAACTTTTGCTCATATTGTGCCGCTCCTGGTGGACGGATTTGAAAGTTCTTGGCGCCCACGTGTCGGAAATTTTGTCAGCTTCACGTATGTATTTTTGACATTCCGCAAATCGACTGTACTTTGTAAACAATCAACATGGAAGCCGAAAGAAGGGAAACAATTGTGCATAGTATTTTGGAAAATCCATTGTGGTCTGCATCTAGGCTAGCTAAACAGCTGAAATTGCCCAGAAATACCGTATGGCGCGTTATCAAACGGTATAAGGAAACATTGACGACGATTCGGAAGCCTCAAGCCAATCGTTGGAGTGGCACTGTCGACCGGAAACTGCGTGGTAAGATTTTGAAGACGATTAAGAGGAATCCCAATCTGTCGGACCGTGATTTGGCCAGAAAATTCGGTGCTGCCCATAGTACCGTGAGGAGAACTCGACTCGGGAAGGAATCAAGTCGTATCGAGCTAGCAAACAGCCAAATTGGACCATAAAACAGAATAGTGTGGCCAAAATCCGTGCTCGGAAGCTATACGACCAGGTGCTGACCAAGTTCGATGGGTGTCTTCTGATGGACGATGAAACCTATGTCAAGGCTGACTTCGGGCAAATCCCAGGTCACAAATGTTACTTGGCAACGGCTCGGGGGGATGTTCCAGCCAAATTTAAATTTGTTTTTGCCGACAAATTTGCACGAAAATTCATGATTTGGCAGGGCATTTGCAGCTGTGGCAAAAAAACGAAAGTTTTCGTTACAAATAAGACAATGACGTCGGAACTATACCAAAAAGAGTGTATCCAAAAACGAATTTTGCCGTTCATTCGATCCAACGACCAGAAGGGCATCCGATCAAAGTAAAATTGGTTCCATTTAGTTCTTCAGCTTTTCCTACAAACTAACAGTACATTTGGGTTCAATATAGTAGCACCAAGTTTAGTTTTTGGGTAATAATTCTAGTTTGCATTCAAAATGAGGGGAGAAATGGGCAAAATGGGACACTTACTGTGTTTAACCTAAATGAAACCAACACCATTCAATTTCCCGCATGTTTTCCCATAAGAAAAGCTATTTTTCAGGACTCCTACCCTGCGCCGTCTAAATTAATGGGATTTTGGATCCAATTTTGCCCATTTTTGCAGTGGCTTGAAATGATTCTAGCAATTATTTGTTCAAACTTTAACAATGCCTTCATTGGAGAGAAACTATCTCCCACTGGAGGTTTATTTTTGAAATCACAACGTCTATTTGTACCTTATATCTTTAAGTATTAGTACCGATTTGAAATAATGGAAAGGATTTCATGGGGTAGAATAGTTTGAGGATGGTTTAAATAACGCTTGAAAGCCGGTTTATACCAACAGTAAGCATGTTGTTAGAACCACACACAAAATATTATAGTGTGTTTTCAGTGGGAAAACAAGGTTTTTTGCAACGTTCGAGGGCCAACATGGCCAATCTTAAGCCAACCAACCAAAAATCATAGAGTGTGATGGTGGTTTACTTCATTTGGGAAAACAGTATTTTCTACTATACTTAATAGCCGCTGTTGAAGGGAAGAGGATCACGAGAAGACAATGATAGCCTCCTACCACGAGTTCAGATCGACGGTGATGAAATCTAGGTAGTAGACGAATTCGTGTATCTGGGCTCATTGGTGACCACCGATAACGAAACCAGCAGAGAAATACAAAGGCGCATTATGGCTTTCAATCGTGCTAACTTTGGACTCCGAAGGACGCTAAGATCGAACAAAGTTCGTCGAACTACAAAGTTGACCATCTACTAGACATTAATTAGACCGGTAGTTCTCTACGGCCACGAGATATGGACATTGCTAGTGGAGGGCCAACGCACCCCTGGTGTCTTTGAACGGAGGGTGCTGCGTACGATCTACGGTGGAGTGCAGATGGAAGACGGAACGTGGAAGAGGCGAATGAACCACGAATTGCATCAGTTGCTGGGTGAACCTCCCATCGTACAAAATCGGTCGAATACCATGGGCTACAGCCCAGTTGAAATGATTCTAAAAAACGAACCGACGGGTACAAGAAGAAGAGGCACGCAACGAGCAAGGTGGATTGATCAAGTAGAAGGCGACCTGCGGATCCTCCGCAGACAGCGAGGCTGGCGAGGTACAGCCATGGACCGATTACAATGGAGACAAATTCTGTGTACAGCAGAGGCCACACCGGCCTTGGTCTGATTGGTAAAGTAATAGCCGCTGTTCGCATTAAGAATAACGCGCCATCTATATATGGAAAGGCGTTGGGCGTTATCATTAACCACATCTTCCATCGATCATGGCGCCCTTAACCTTCCTTGTGCATTGGGGTCGTTTTTTGACCAATCAACATCTCAAAAAAGCTCTAATGTCTAAACGGAATAAACTAGGGATCTGAAATTTTCTGACTTTTGCTAACTTTTAAAAACGATCACATTTCAGGCAGTTACAGGTATAAGTGACCTCTGGAAGTAACGCTACAAAACACATAGTGCAGTCAGAGTCAAAAATGACCCAAAAAGTTGACACGCTCCCAAAACCTTATATTTGAACCGATTTTGGATATATTTGCCTCACATGAAAGGTATGGATTTTTAAAACTTTAAACTGGTTGATTTTTTTTTTTAAACTGGTCATTCTAGGCACATAGGCACCCAGACCCGGTTCCGATATGCATCCGAAGAAGACAATTTTAGAATCTCATATACCTGTACCGTTTGACGGCTTAGAATTCACAATTTCGAATAGTGATGTCCAAAAACATCATACCATAGACCAACTAGGACATTTGGCCACATCGGGATACTCTGGAACCAATTTCGGTAGGGCCCAAAGAGGACATTGGAACCGTCAAACGGTACAATTACTTGAGGTTCCCAAAATTTTCTGTATGGGCCAAACCGGAACCGATTCCGGAGTATTCGGATGTGGTCAAATCCACTAGTTGGGCTTTGGTATGATGTTTTTGAAGATCAGTGAAACCGTGAATTTTGACCCGTCAAACGGTACAAACATAAAAGGTTCCAAAATTGTCTTCTTTGGATGCATTCTGGAACCGGTTCTGGGTGCCTATGTGGCCAGAATGGCCAGTTTTAAAAAAACAGGCCAGCATGTCGTTTTAAGAATTCGTTGAGACCAAGATATCAAAAACCGGTTTAAAAATTTTTTTGGGAGCGAAGAAAACTCGTGAGTCATTTTTGACCCTGGATGCACTATGTGTAACTTTTTCCTAATGCATTAGGAAGGTTAAGAAAATGCGAATTTACTCTTCCGGTAACCAAAAGAAGATGGAAGACACCTCTACAAAAACCAATTTGCAACTATCTACAAGTCAGTGTTAGAAGCACAGCGCCATCTTCAGCATCGTTTGTAAACCACCAGACAATATCCAGATAGACGAGACAAGAACCAGGATGTATTTAATTTGCCATTATTAGTTGTCTAGTAATAAATATTTATGATAGACTTTAAAGTTTAATTCAATTAGATTATGCTATTAAAGTTACCTTCTATGACATGAACAAAAATTATACCGACAAAATAAAGTCGCCTTACATAGTGCATGCTGTAGTGCATATGTCCTCGTAGTGGTGAATAAAATTTAGGTACAGAAATCAATTTACTGAGCGATTCGAACAGTCACTTTTAACCTATTTAAACCAATTCATTTGGGAAAACAAGGTAATTTAACAACACTTAAAAGCCAATTTGGACCGGTTCAAACCAACTGTAAGGATGCTGCTAGGATAACTCAAAAAGTGTGCTGGTGATTTTTCATTGAGAAGACAATGTAACTTTTAGCATCACTTGAGAATTGATTTGGATCGATTTATATTAACAGTAAGCATGGAAAGTGTGCTGATTAGCATAGCATTAGCATCAGCATTGATGTTTGCACACTTCGTTGAGCTACGATGAAGACTAATTCGTTGAAGACATAGCATGTCAATTGGAAACAGTTACTGATACGTTTCGTCAAGCAATAATCTCCACGAAAACACTCCTCGACGGCTCAATTGGCCACGTCTATACAACCGTTGGAGATATGGAAGATTTAGTATATTCCTTAAAAAGACGCAAGAACTCACGCAGCCTTCAGAACATATTGAACGAAGAAATGATCGGAGAGAATTGTTATACAGAATTCTCTGTTTGGTGAACAGTACAAAAAAAAATTAAAAATGGTCGTTGGGAGCATCTAGTCTAATAAGGTCAAGCGGTGCTCTATTTCTCTACATATGGTTGGGACCGAACTTGAGTTCTAGTCTTATGGTTATAGCGTCGTTACTTGCCTTCTGAAAAGAGAAGAATTTCTCAGGATATGTTTTTACTCCGATGGTAGGAACATGGTCACAAGCGCCAGTCCGATTTACTTCTTTGCAAATGTTCCGGAAGATAGCCCAAGAAGTTATCTAACAATCGCAGTTACACATCTGAACCACGAATCGCATCAGTTGCTGGGAACCTCCCATTGTACATACCGCTAAAATTGGTCGTCTACGATGGGCTGGGCATGTTGTAAGAATGTCGGAGGACAGCGCAGTCAAAATGATTCTCGAAAACGAACCGACGGACTCAAGAAGAAGTGACGCGCAACGAGCAAGGTGGATCGATCAAATAGATGACGACCAGTGGACCCTTCACAGACTGCGAGGCTGGTGAAGTGCAGCCATGAACCGATTCTAGTCTTCTGTAACTTCTGTATGCAGCAGAGGCCACCCAGGCCTTGGTCAGATTGGTAAGGTAAGTACAACTTTATACATATGATACGCAAATTCTTTAAAAATGGATCCTTGAGTAAGGCAGATTCAAGCAAAATATCAAACCCAAAAAATATAAAGAAAATCAGTGCTGTACATTTTTATACCGGTTATTATCTTCTCATGATCAGCATCTTCTCATGATAATTACAGCTCACAAATGAGGGTGAAACACTAAAATATGGCCCATTCAGTATCGGAAAAAAAAATTTTGATTCTTACAGCGACCCTAATGGTTGGATTTGTTAACTATGACATCTTATGTATTCCCTATAACGAGAAGAAAAATACAAAATGGAGGAAGAAAGAAGAAAAATAATTGTGTGCACTCATTTGGAAAACCTTTTGTGGTCTGGGCATAAGCTTGCTAAAGTGTTGGGTTTTCCCCGAAATACCGTGTGGCGTGTTTTGAAAAAGTACAGAGAAACTTTGTCGACGGATCGCAAGCCTCAAAGCAAGCGTCGGGCGGATACTGTCAACTCTCAACTGCGGAACAAAGTCACCAAGAACATTAAGGCAAACCCCAACATCTCAGACCGCGATTTGGCCAAAAAGTTTCGCGCCATGCGCAGTACCGTGCAACGGATTCGTCGCCGGGAAGGCTTCAAGTCATACCGTACCTATAGACAACCAAATAGGGATCAAAAGCAGAACAATGTGGCCAGAATCCGTGCCAGAAAACTGTATGATCAGGTGTTGACAAAATTCAATGGCTGTCTCCTCATGGGTGATGAAACCTATGTGAAGGCCGATTTCAAACAGCAACCGGGACAAAAAATTTACTTGGCTACGGCTCGGGGAGATGTTCCTGCCAAATTCAAGTTTGTGTTTGCAGAAAAATTTGCACGTAAATACATGATTTGGCAAGGCATCTGTAGCTGCAGTAGGAAGACCAAGGTTTTCGTCGCTTATAAGACATTTAATTCAGAGTTGTACAGTACGGAATGTCTCCAAAAGCGAATATTGCCATTCATCAGATCCCTCAATGAACCTTGGCTAAGATCAATGTTTTGGCCAGATCTTGCGAGCTGCCATTACAGTAAAACAGTGCTACAGTGATATGAAACCAACGAGATTCAGTTTATACCGAAAGAACTCATCCCACCAAACTGTCTCCAGCTCAGACCGATAGAGAGATTTTGGGCAATTATGAAGAGGAAGCTGAAGGTGAATGGCAGTGTTGGCAAAAGCATCAATGAATTGAGAACCAAGTGGTATAAGATTGCCAAAACTATGGATGAGAATAATGTTCGACGGTTGATGATACGTATTCTGGGAAAAGTCCGCAAATTTCATCGAAATCGAGATGATTAATTTTTTTTTTGTATTTTTCCTCAAAAGTTCACATAAAGTCGAACAATACTATTTGGTTAATGTATATCCGAAATATGCGCAATAGTATATGTTCCAATTCTAACTGAGCCACACCTTATTTCAGCTACGCCTAAGGCTTGTTCGCGACAAAATCTGGACACCCCTAAATACGTATATCTCTGGAAATACTTCACTAACGCGTGAAATATTTCGCAGACTGGTGAACGCATGTCTGCTGATTGTGTAAAATCAATTTTTGGTGATACTACAAGCTTTTAGATCGAAAACGGCGTCGAAAGAAGAGCAAGTGCGAACAGCAATTGTTTGCGGTCGCAATGAAAATCTGGATCTGTCAGCAGGCACTGTCCATAACGTTCTGAAATCTTTCGATACACGTTCGACAACAGCCAGGAAGGCTGGGAGTGGAACTAAAACGGATCTCAGGAATCACCAGAAGGACGCGAAGGTGAAGCAAATATAGCAGAAGAGACCAGATCTTTTGGTACGTACTGTGGCTAGAAAAATAAAAATGTCCCCAACTTTTGGTACGGCGTAGAGCTGCATTTCAGGACGAAGAAAAGGGCCAAGTGTCCCAAAAAATATTTGCTTTGGCAGGGAACTTGCAGCTTTGGTCGAGCAAGTCAAAGCTTTATCACTACCGGTACGGTAAACAAGGCAATATACCGTGAAGAATGCCATTGCGATTGTTACCATTCCTATGCAGCCATGACACTCTCTCGCTATTCTGGCCTGATTTGGCATCTTGTCACTACGCCAAAGATGTTTTGGAATGGTATAAAGCAAATGGAGTTCATATTGTACCGAAAGAGGTGAATCCACCTAACTGTCCAGAGTTGCGACCAATCGAGCGGTATTGGGCTCTCGTGAAGAGAGAACTCTCTCAATATAAACAACAAGCTATAACTATGGAAAAATTTCGAAAATCTTGGACAAAAGCAGCTAAATCGGTTGCAGAGAAGTCTGCACATACGCTTATAGCTGGAGTAAACTCAAAAGTTCGTAGTTTCTTCATGCAGCCTTATTAAGTAACTGTTATTAGTTTTAAGATGACTAATAATGCACAATTAAATGAATAAAAATTGCATCTTGGTTTGAACTAACAGCAAATTTGTTTTATTCCAAATTTAATCTGTCCAGATTTTATCCCGAACAAGCCTTAGTAGCCAACTGTCCGTTGAAAAAGCCTTCAACGCATTGGCATTGGTGCTGTCAGCTCATAGGACCACAATTTCTGATGATTCTTTGGAGGATATTTTAATAGTGACATTGAACGATGAAATCGTCGATGAAGTTTTTTCTACTATGTACGATTGAAAAAACAATAAGTGCTTGAAGCATAGTTCATAAAAGTGAGGCTATTTTAATCTTTAGGCAATGCTGTTGATTGTATCTTTCAATTATTTTTTTTTTTTGAATAAATAGTTATTTTCAAAGATTGATTGGGCATTTTAATTCACAGTTATCGAATTTTCAAATCCTGGGTTATCGTTGTCTCAAGATCAAACTATGAACATGGGCACGAATGTGGAGCGAGTTCATATTATTTTTTGTCGTTTTATATTTTGTTTTCCCAAAACTACGTAAAATTTGTACAAATCTGGTTAAGGTGAAATGAGATAGAGATCATAAATGAAATGCTCTATCATTTCGGGAACTTCAGGGCACTGGTTTCGAAAACTACAGCGTATTCGTGTAGGAAACAAAGCACAAATACAGATAAATAATTCACAAAGTTGCTGTTCATCGTTGCGCGTAAAATCTCGAAGTGATAGAGCTATGACGGCTATTTGGGCCATTCGTGCAAATACACCTCAAAATAAAGGTTTGTAAGAGAACATTTTACAGTTTGTTTCCAGTAAGATTGAAATAACTCCTCGCTTGTTTGTAGGTAGAACATGTGTCTTCCCTGGGAGCCTTTATTTTGCTTTCGAGCAGAAAGGATGTGAAACTTAATATTTTACAATTTTCGTAATAATGATGATTATCATGAACGTTTATGATCGTATCACTAGAAAATTCTTAGTGATGTAAAAAACGAGTGAGATAAGTGAGCGAAAATTGTCACTTGGCCGTTTTTGCAAGCTGGTGAGAAGTTTGATAGTGAGAGTCAACACAGGGAACACTGTGTCGCTTTGGTAGTCAATAGAAAATATCACATTGGTCAATATAAAGGCTATCAGTAACGTGATAGAGTTCAGCACTGATCGCTAGAGTACACCTCGAACAACGAATTACAGCAATCACGCAATTATGGTAGAACTCGCTGTATAATACGATATGGCACTTCAATGATTATATAATTTCACATTATACTCCACATTTTTGACCAAATGTTAGAATGGTATTGAGAGTCAATTGGGACCGATTTATATTAACATTAAAGATGCTGAGGCTTCTTATAAAGGGTGAGAGATATTCATTAGGAAGACAAGATACTTTAGTAACGCGTAAAACCCAATTTGGACTGCTCTGAACCAACAGCCAGATTGAAGCTGAGGCCACTCGCAAAATGTGATGCAGGCTTTTCATTGGAAAGACAAGAAACTTTTAAATAATGCATGAAAGCCGATTTGGACTACTGGTGATGATTTGTCAGGAAACACTTGTATTTCAAAAGTATATAAATCTAAAGGTATCAAACTCACCATATGGAGAATGCGAATTGCCATCTACGATACATTAATAAAACAAGTAGGCATCTGCGAGCACAATACATAAACAATGCTCGTGGAGGACCAACGTGCCCTTGGTGTCTTTGAAAGGAAGGTGCTGTATACGATTTACGGTGGGGTGCAGATGTAAAATGGAACGTAAGGAAGCGAATGAATTACGAATTTCATGAGTTGCTAGGATAACCTTCCATTGCTCACACCGATGTTAGATCGGTCGAATACAGTGGGCTAGGCATGGAGTAAGAATGTCCGACGACAGCCCAGTTAAATAATTCTAGTTAACGATCCGATGGGCATAGGAAGAAGACGCGCAACGAGCAAGGTGGATCGATCAAGAAAAAAGCAACCTGCGGACCCTGAATGGCAAGGTGAGTTTCATGTTGCAAAAAGCCTAAGGTCAAGTAGCCAAGATTTGTCAGAGGTACAAGAGCTGACATTTCACCAATATTTTCAAGCTAAGCGATCGTTGCGAATTGTGTGAATGGCGATCATTGGTTTTATTTATATGAAAATTGATAAATCGGTTTTGAGAAAATCATTTCTTTCGGTGAAAGGATAATTGCAGCGCATGTTTTTTGTTCCGTTTGCTTGAATACGAAAAAATACTCACCAATTATAATTATCAGGTACAGGTCTGTAAATATATAAAAAAAAAAAAAAAAAAAAAAAGATTACATTTTGAGATTCGTTTTTCAATAAGAGCTAATCCCGAAAAAAAAATTCTCATAGATTTACAATAACATGTATCGAAACCATACAATAGAATCAATAGAGTGAACACTTAATATTATTGTTCATGACAATAAGATGACAATTGGAGATATTTTTTCCACAATCGAAAACATCTCATGTATTTATAACCGATATTGAATTTCTACAAACTCTGTCAAAAATAACGGGCGGGTCTTATTCGTTTTGTAACTCTTAACTATAGAAAAAATCCTTTTTCCCGATCAAATCTGAGTCAATTATTATTGATTGGATTGTTTCAAAATTGTTGAAAATTCTAGCATGTAGGGTGAATATTGAATGATATTGAATTTTAACAAGCTCTGTCGAAAACAACGTTTGTCTAACAACGTTAAAAACAATATTAAAATATTCCGTTCACTTTAAAGCACGAGCATAACGGAAAATTGTTTTAGAAAAAAAAATTGGTAAAAATTTTATTTTTTTTTGGGTTTTGAAAAAAATAAAAAAAATTTTACAGATATTTTCTGTCACTGATATATCATGCGGATTATAATCCGGGTTGCCTTAAAAACAATTTCAATCTAGCAACTGTAATATGATTTCGGCTTAGATCGTGCAAAGTTTAAGGTAACGAATGACAGCAAGAGAAAGCAACAAAAGAATGGGGTGCCATGGTTTGTTAGTTCCAGCGAACGAACATTTAATTTTAAAACGTTAATGTTTTGATGTAAATAGATCCACTGCAGACTCCAGATCATTCATCTAGTAGTTTTCCAACAGTTGCATCCCTGAGCCAAACCATCCGCAAACTCGACCTCCTATCGGAGTAGCGCTTAAGTCGTTTGCAAGCTTTCGTAGAATAAACCAATTTGTTGACGGCAGGGACTAAGTCAATGTAACGCTCTAG
Organism: Aedes koreicus; assembly: GCA_024533555.2. Lineage (NCBI taxonomy): Eukaryota > Metazoa > Arthropoda > Insecta > Diptera > Culicidae > Aedes > Aedes koreicus. The sequence continues at coordinate 33,531 of JAHHFK020000109.1, forward strand.
TTAGAGTCCCTGAGTATAAGCGAGGCGTTACATTTTGGCATGTTGTTCTTGTTCATGTTGTGGGCTTCGTGGTCAAGCGGTTAGCGACGTCACCCGTCGTTCAAGCGATTGCCATGAAATGAGGGTTCGATTCCCGCTTCAGGCTGTGGAACTTTTCGCAAAACGAAAATGTCCATACTAGTCCACTGGGGGTTAGGTTAAGTTGTCCGTTGTATGTCACTCTATGTTCAATGTTCAGTCTGTACAACCGTGAGTTGAAGACGGTGTCAATGTCTTTAAAGTCCAGTTTTGATAAGTTGAAAAAGGATAGCGTTCCACTTTATTTTCACAGCAAAATGTGTAAACATACGTTGTAGTAAAAGTTGAATTGAGTATAAGTAGTTTTTAAACTATTTTTTTCAACGCTTCGCTTATGAACTTGATTTCAAATGGAGAATTCTAACCAAAAAAAGACAATGCATGCATGTATTTTTCAAATTGAACCGGCATACATCACGTTGAATTTTTATATTTTGTTGCTGTGTAGCTCATATTGGAAATTTACTTAAGGCAATTAGTTTTAATGGCTAACGCTGAAGCATTCTCGACACCACCTCTTAATTTAGTATTGATATAACTCAGAATCTGTACAAGATATTGAATATTTCATAACATCATTTTGTATGCTTATTTTCTGTGAGCAATCTGATGGAGTTCGATCCGATGTTCATTCCGAAACAATCGAAAAGTACCCATTTGAAATAGCAAGGTAAGTTTACGAGAGAGAGAGAGAGAGAGAGAAAAGATAGGAAAAAATACATGGAGCAGCAATTCACCTTAACGCGATTTGAATTCAAAAATGCCTCACTCGGGAATTTTAAACACAACATTAACAACTACACAGAAAAAACATATGAATTTTCATTGTGATGGAAATAATAGAGCATGTGAATTTGTATTTCATTTCCACACGACTCAGCAACCTGCATGAAGTAGTTCTAAGAAAGATGAGCTGTTGCATACAACATTATCGACAACGTATGAAATGTCGCAGAATTTTACACGACTAATAATTTAAATTTGTATGTTTTGCGGCGCTCCATTTATGTGCATGTTATTGAACAGAAATTCACACAACTTTTTCGAGCTTTGAACATTAAATAGAAAAATAAATACAATGGATGTTATTTAGGCTATTTGTTGAAATGAGGCCTCACATTTTGTCATGAAAATAAAAGGGTTATTCTATCATACTATATGTGTGGATTGATTCTGGGCAATGAGAGCGCGGACTCACTCGCAAGGATAGACGCTCTAGAAGGCGATACTACCCTGATCAAGAAGTACCCGGAATTTATTCAAAAAATTAAAAATACAAGATTATTCATCAAAATCAATATTGTCCCCTCTAAAGTACTCCCCCTCGACTGCAACGCAGAGCCATCTTCATTGTTTCATGATCTCATCTCGAGTGCTGAAATGCGTTCCACTGAGCGGTTTCTTGAGTCGACCAAACAGAAAAAAGTCGCAGGGAGCCAAATTAGGTAGATTCGGAGGTTTCTGAATGGTAAAGGGTGTATTCGATAAAAATGGCACACACATATATACTCATCAAAATTAAACTGATTATCGGATTTTCTTGAAATTTTCAGGGAATGAAGAACTACTAATGAATTTTGGTTTACAACATTTGTTTTATTCAATTTCGTCTCCCATCCCGAATGCCCGCACCTTCCTTTTCACTCCACCCATCAAATTTTGTACAACCGATTTTCCCAGTGTTTTTGTTGTTTTTACCCAAATTTTCTTCAATTCTAGCTCTGTTTTTATAGTTTTGGGATGTTTGCGAAGTTCCGTTTTCATAATTGCCCAGAATTTTTCAATTGGACGAAGTTCCGGTGAATTTGGTGGGTACATATCCTTTGGCACAAAATTGACTCCGTTGGCTCGGTACCACTCCAATACGTTTCGAGCGTAGTGGCAGGATGCTAGATCAGGCCAAAACAGAGTTGATCCTTTGTGCTTCTTAATGAATGGCAAGAGACGCTTCTTAAGGCACTCTTCCGTGTAAATCGCACCGTTTATTGTTCCGGAAGTGATGAAGGGAGCACTTATTTCACCACATCCGCAAATCGCCTGCCAGATTAGAAACTTCTTTGCAAATTTCGATAGTTTCTTCTTTCGAACATCCTCCGGAACATCGAACTTCGACTTGGCAACGAAATATTCTTGCCCAGGAAGTTGACGGAAGTCGGCTTTGACGTATGTTTCGTCATCCATCACGATGCAACCGGATTTGGTGAGCAGCTTCGTGTAAAGTTTCCGGGCGCGGGTTTTCGCAGTGATGTTTTGTTTTTCATTCCGGTTTGGGGCTTTTTGCACTTTGTAAACATGTAACCCAGCACGCTTCATGGTTTTCTGCACAAAACCGACTGACACCTTAGACTTTTTAGTGACATCTCGAATTGACATGTTTGGACGGTTCTTGAATTGTTGTACGACTTTCCTGGCCATTTTACTGTCCATTGGACCACTTTTACGACCACTCCCTTCCTTCCTTTGGACACTCAGACGCTCCTTGAAGGTTCTTATTACACGAGACACAGTTGTATTTGCAATTCCAAGCCTTTTAGCAATCCACCGGTGGGACGCCCCTGGATTTTGATTGTGAGTGCACAAAATTTTCTCACGGACAATTTCTTGTTTCGACGACATGACTGGAACTACTGAATGTATAACTATGAAACTTGGCAGATGTAAATAATACACTATGGATAAGATCTACTCAAATTTCTAGTTTTTTTACTCATACGATTCAAAAGTTACAGAAGATTTTCTATGTGCCATTTTTATCGAATACACCCTTTATTCGTTTCGTTTTTAGCCAAATGTTCACGGATAACGATGGAATTGTGTCACGGTGCGTTATCGTGGAGCAAGATCCATGAGTTGTTTGCCCACAAATCCGGTCTTTTTTGTGGTGAATTGTATGCAAACGTTTCAAAACGCCCAAATAATGCTTCTTGTTGACGGTCTGGCCTTGTGGAAGGATTTCATGCTACACCACTCCCTTGTAATTCATGAAAACTGTGAGTATCGCCTTCATTTTCGGCTGAAAACGGTCACTGACTCACGGTCACTTCTGAAACGATCGTGCCACAGAAAATCGACCGCTTTCTTCAGAGTATTGTTTCCAAAACACTTTTCTAACATTTGCAGTGTCGCAGATGCACTCAATACGGAAACTGATTTTCCTTATGTATTAGATGATTATGATCATTTTAGAAAAAAAAAAAAGATCTACGGCAGTTCGCCGGGAATCGTTTCCTTCCAGGGTTAGATATGTCACATTTTCCATCACCAACACCTTATCACGCTTTGCTGGAAAAATATCCTTGACTATTGTCTTCAGCTGCTGCTTTTAGGTCGTGGCCTGTTGCTCCAAGACCGTCGGTTTGGACCTTCGCTTCATTTTGGCGATGTCCCTGGACTGGAGGTTTGTCCGGTCTCACGGAGCACTCGGCCCAAGGCACGGGAGGATTTCTTCATCGTTTCCTTGGATTTGGACTTTAAGGTCACGCTCGATACTTTTTTATTCGTCCAGCAAGGCGATGATCTTGTAGATACCGGATCTGTTGTATCCCATCGACAGGAAGTGGTTTATGATGGTGAATTTCTTCACCTCGAGGTGGTATTAAAAACATTCCATCGATGTTTTTTTACTACTTTTTCAATGGCTTCTTAAAAAAATAAAAATGTGATGAGAGTAATTTAAAATGAGAATTCTGAAATAAGAATAAAGAGAGTTCACTGTGAACAAATTAACAAGCAACCATATTAGAACCGTAAAAAAAAACTTCTAGGTACAGCCCCATTGGGTTGTTCGACTACGCTACTAAATGTTAGCCATTTTGATTGTACTGCAATATTCTTTGAATTAATTTGCTTTTTAAGACAAGTCTTAACATTTATGAATTTTTCAATAGAATGTGGCCTAAAATCAACAATGTCTTTATTTGAAATCGATAAGTAGACATATTTCCGATCAATTGATGCAAACAAATTGAAAATCTTTGGAGAAATGACTGATATATCAACTCTCAAAACCTGACCACTTTTCGTGACCGTCGCAGTTCAATATTTTTTAAATTGTACTCCAGAATAGTTAACAAAGACGTAGTCCTACGTCAGAAGTCGAATAACTTCCCCTAACAAAAAATCCCCGTGCAGCAGAAATTGCCTCTCACAAACTTGTAATTAGAGTTCATCAAATGCAGCACTGCATCCTGCAAATCGACCCTTTGTATTTCATCAGTAAAAATGCACCGGAATTGGTAAACAACTCCAAGCCTTGGATTATGAAGCAATGCAGTTATGTCTGCACTTTTTTCCCCTTTGGTTTATTTTTTTCGTCTCCTGCTAAGCATTAATAAGTAAAATTTTCGCAACGAAAATGGACAGAGGGTGTGTTAGAAACTGCAACTACTCACTTGCATGCACTGCCATTCGTTCCACCAGCTAGAAGTCAGTGGGTTTTTCGTGGAATGCATTCCACGTGCTCGCTATTTGATTTGGATTTATCGGGATAAAATTAATATTTGATTTGAGCCTGAATTATTGTTATTTCCCTAGTGCCACTTTGCGCAACCATGCGATTTTTTTATTATATTGCTCTCTCGTTTTGCCAACACAGAGGATTAGGTTTTTTTCGCATTTTCACGCGCTTAGTTGAAAACAGTTTCGCCACCACTTGCCCCTTCGATCATCGGTAGCACAGCTCAGCTGCAATATACACTATTTATCGAATTCAAGAGAGTACCCAATCAATAAACAGTTGCGAATATTGCGCGCCAAATCCGATTGAGTTCTCTCCCTTCTGCTCACCCTAATCGGAAATGGATCGCGAAATTCCGCGATTTGCGAAGGCAACAACGGGAGTAAAAATCGAAGTTGGCTGTGCTCACCCTGCCGCACATAAGCTTCAATGTGGTCTAAATTTAATAAACATCAACATAAATTTAAATCCCACTGATGGTGCTGATGCTGCTGCTGCAGCCGAGAAAGAAGAAGAAGAACAGCACCATAAATTGGATATAAAATTTGCTTAAATCCGGGTGTTTCCCGAAATTGTGTGCGCCGCGCGCCAAAGCAGAAAAGCAAACTTGGCGCTTTTGCTCTTCGGGTGTCATTTGGGATGTGAGCTGCTGGGACGGATCTTCTGGGCAAGGGGATGGGCTTGGGAGGGAGTTCACTGTCAATCGAAATTCAATTTTCGCATGAATTTTTGGTTTGTGGAGCGCCTTGTCGTCGTCGACGGTGGCGGTCGTTGTGGCTCAAATCATCCCAGCAGCGCCCATCCACAGCAGAGCAAATAAAGAATCAGGAAGAGATTTATCAGTTTGATGGCGGGTGGCGTCTTAGTGGAAAAGGAAGAAAAGTGTCGCGGAACGAATTTCGAGATAAAGCTCGGTGTTGATTTGATGTGGCACGTTGTGGGGGTTTGGGCGAAGAATGAGAACGGGAAAGTGGCTGCTGGCTGAAAAATCACAGAAATGTGTGGAAGTCGACGAAATGACGTGGTAGTGAAACTGATGACAGGTTGAAGTTTATTCATGTTTTCTCGAAAATTTGTCTGAGGTTAAAATAAAAAGTTTGATAGACTTATTTGGATTCCAACTAATGCAAATAGTAGCAGTGCGTTTGCCCGGTATAATGCAACAAGAGGTATTAACCTTCTGGTTAGCGCTTGCCGGTTGTTTTGACGGGTCTTAAGTTTCGCCAAGATTGTATCAATCTTCTAGGGAGTTTTGACGTGTTTAAATTTCATTTTGACGAGCCTTAATTTCGTTTTGACGACTATTAAATTCAGAAACTTAAGACCCGTCAAAACAATACAATCTTGAAGAAACTTAAGACCCGTCAAAACAACTGGAAAGCGCTAACCAGAAGGTTAATACCTCCGATTGCATTATACCGGGCAAACGCATCTAAGGAGCATTTTTTAAAAGTTTAAGGAGCATTTCCGCAAAAAGAAGGGTGCATTTACCCTTTGCCGATCATTAATTGAATTGCAGTTCTCTTCCATAAAATTGCTTGAAGTAATCAATCATCAGTCAAAGAAGTTAATTCAACAATCGACAAACTAGTATTTGCTCTGCGATGGTACTCTTTAATTATCACCACGGATAAAAAAAATTAAAAATTAAATGAAAGAGATAAGCTTTCATTATCAATGTACGACTGCTCACTAGGGTGCCAATGGCATGTATGGGAAAAAATTGACCATCGAATTTCAAAAACGGGTAGTGCTCAAAAGTTTCGTCTCCTCAAAAAAAGTCCCCATGCAAAATTTGAGCTCAATCGGACTTCGTTAAGTGTTGGACCAAAGCGGTCAAAGTTTGACATTTTTGAAACACGAAAAATTTCCCAAGGGGGGGGGGGGGTACGTGAAAATTCCGAAATCGATTTTTTGTTTTTGATGCCAAATGTCTTAGAAATGCATGAAACGTCGAGATCTGGTGTTATCTCGAAAAAAAATTTTTTGAAAAAAATTGACTTTTTGGGACTTAAAAATTTTTTGAGGTGGAGGAGTGAAATGAATTTGATATGGAGGATTTGAATTCAATTGCTGAGATATCCATGGCAATAGTACTGAAACATGTCTTATATCATCGTTGGCAACTGCTAGCATATTATGTGATATTTCATTAGGGTGGTTCACTTGTTTTGCATTAGGGTGGTCCATTTTATAGAAAAATAAAAAAATAAGATAATAGTATCAAAACATCTCTTATATAATCGTAAGCCATTATCAATATTAAATATATGATATTTCATTAGGGTGGCTCAGTTATTTTCCATTAGGGTCGTTAAGAACAATAAAAAATATTTCCAGCAAATTTAAACGCTATTCGCATTACATGGGCCCGGCGCGGGGCGAGGCCCGCCCGGGTAATATTTTGAAATGATTGCTTGGGTTTTGTATGTGAGCATTCTCACTATGCTGGCACGGCACATCAGCGTAGTGAGAACAGTCACATACAAAATCCAAGCAATCATTTCAAAATATTACCCCGGCGGGTCTCGCCCCGCGTCGGGCCCGTTGTAATGCGAATAGCGCTTTAACCAGTCAATATTTTTCGTATAGGTTAAAACCATTAAGCTTTCTCACGTCTATCATCTTTCTCTTCCAAGCAGGTAGAAAGAATAGATTGTTTACATACGAAAAAAAAAACAAAAAACGTATGAAAACAATCCTATTCTTTCTACGTGCTTGAAAGAGAAAGATGATAGACGTCAGAAAGCTTAATGATTTCTCACAAAATTTTTCAATATTACCTATCTTACAATGAGAAACTCGCTTCTTTCGTTCTTTTTCATTAATTAGTGCATCAATATAATAATTTCAACCGATTTCTATCCACAGACTGTAAGATTAGCGTACGGACTACCAAAGAGAATTATTTACTAGAGACGCTCTCTTTGTGGTCCTTTTGGAAACTTTTGCGAGACTTACATTCGGAATGCGACACTTCTTTAAGGTGAAACAGATCGGTGCCCTCGTCTAATACTAATCTTAGAGATTAAGCATTGTGCATCAGTGAGTTTCTTATTTCTGTTTTGCACCGTCGTTGCAAGCTAAGATTAAAAATTTCAGAGTTATCTATCCTACATTTACCGAATATTGTAGAGTGGGAAGTCTTCGACTGCAACCTAATTAACAATTTTGACCGAGTAAACGTTTATTCAGCTGTTTATATGAGAAAGAAGAGTTTAGTCAGCTAAAATTGTTTGTTGGACCCCTAAGATGGGGAACTATCTCATTAATACGGTATTTGCAGACATAACTAACCTTTTCAATGGTTGTGACAAAAGACACGTAACGAAAGGGAGGGAACGGTATTGTGATATTTCCAAAATTCATGTTGCTAGGTTTTTGGTACATTGCATCGCATATATTTTCTTAAATTACATCTGATTTTTTTGAACTTTTATACATTGTTCGATGTTCTTCAACTAAGTGCAAAATAAACTGTTTCTGATCTTCATCCGTTGACAATTTCGAATTATATGTTTTGATTAATGCAATACCTCGTTCTGCATTGTCATTTACTACTTCCAAGCTTTTAATTCGTTTAATGGCATTTTCATATTCTTGTTTGCTATTCCACTGCGTAATATCAGTTTCCAATAATGATTCCGGAATCTCTAGAGCACATAACAAGTTTTTAGTATGCTGACTGCCTTGAACAAATGAGTGCAGCTGTAGTGTTGAAACGTCGTTTGATTCGACTATGGATTTAGCACACACATTTGTTTTGTTAGCTGAAAATAAAAATATTGTTAGAAATATAATGTTCTGCGTACATCGAATTGAACAAAATAATTACCTGATGTATGTAAGGCTTCAATATTTTTTTTTATCTGCGATATCCAACGTTTCATCAAATAAACACAATCCGATGAGATTGCTATCCAAATACTGCAGATGTTTCAAGAACCCTTTATATACTGCTTTGGCAACTTCTTCGTCAACAGCTTCGTAGATTTTAAGCGATTTTATCAAATTAAGGTCATTGTTTGCAGACATTGCAGCACACGTAGACAGAAACCAGTTTTTCAAATATACTTTTACAATGAATACATTAAATCGTGCTAACTGTTGTTGAGTTGCCTTAGGTAACGCAAAAGTGTGTCGGTAAAGGAACATTTTTAGTGAATAAATAATTTTTGCCATCCATCTTGCATTATGGAAAGCACCAGGAGCTCTAATTTTAAAATGTTCTTTAATTTTTCCACCCAAAAATATAAGCGTAAGCTGAATAACTTCGCGATAATCTTCGCGGTGATGTTGTTCTTTTAATTGTCGCTCAAAAAATTCAAGAAATCCACCCTCTCGTTGGCTGTTATTGATGATTTAACGAATACATCATTAACACCAGAATGGTATGAGCTCTTTTCTAAACGGTGCCATTCCGTCTGAAACCGCTTAAAAATCTCAACATTTGGAGATTGTGCAGTTTCAAATTGTAGTGCCTTGAATGCCTTGCCAACTAACAGCTCGTGTATGTGATGTCTTTTAAACATTTTGTCAAGATGTTGACACGCTCCTTTCTTTCGACCAGTGTTTGACGCAGTGGTATCAAATGATGTAAACATAACCCTAAAACACGGAATAACGGTATAATTTAAAAATTATCAATAATAATATTGAAACTAATAGAAATTACCTGTCTTCAATATCCCAATCGACAACTGCATTGTACACCGCTTCTGCTTGTTCTATTCCTGTTGAATTTTGGATGGGAGGAACAGCTAACAGCTTACGGATGCCTTCACCAGATACAACTATAGCCAATCGTTCAGTTTTGGGGGTGGCTTTAGACGACAATATACTAGGAAGCAGTTTTGAATCCCAATGAACTGTTAAGTTAACCTGTGGCTTAAATATTGCTCTCAGCTCGTTCTGCTTTTGCACACGAATTTCTTTTCTTGAATTCCTAATGGACTCTTTGTTTAACACTAATGTTGAAACGTCGTGCCCCAATGATTTCGCTATAGATGATATTAGAAATACCGCATTTCGATCACTCACTTTGCAGCGGTCCAAAGCAGCAGCCACATCGACAGTAATGACATTTTTTAATGGTGATTTAGAAGTTGAAGACGATTTGGAAGGACCTAGAAGAAAATTTAAGAATCAATCGTTTGTTAACCACGAAAAACATTTTAAAACATATTTGAAATTAATTCAATTTACACTTACCCGGTATCTGAAAATCTTCGCCGATAGTACTGATAGAAGGAACGGACTCACTCTGGGTTTGAGATGAGGACTCGAAATCACTAGCAGTTAATTTTTTTCTTTCCTGTAGACTTGCTTCTTCCTGCTCACTTGTTCGTGGATTAGTCTCTGTTGTCGCCTCTGCTGTGTCTTCCTCCTCAAAATCACTACACGAGATAGTTGCCGTTGGAAAAGACTCACTTGTTGTTGGAAGAGTTAGTTCTCGTTGTTCTTGCAAATACCGATATGCTTTTCTTTCTACTTTATTCTTCGGTTTATACCTCTTCCCGATATCGAAAAGGTTCTGCAATGAATCAGAGAAATCCTTTCTCTTCTCAATTTCTCTCGCCGACATTCTTAGCTTGCGCTTCTGCAAGATTTTCCAAGTTTCGTAGTACCGCAAGATTTTATGTTGCACTGTCCTGTCGTCGAGCAAATGGTTCAAATGCTTTTTATTCCATGATACTTTCAAAGCTTGTATTGTTAATTGTGCACTTGGTTTAGTCTTTTGCTTCTCTGCTCGCAAATGAAACATGAATTTCCGGAAAACTTCGTTGTATGTAGGCAAATTCGAAGATTCGGGGAACAAAGGTAGGTATTTTCCAACTAGCCGAATATCCTCCATTTTGAAAAACAAAAAACTGTTGACTAGACCGCGGTTCCTCGTTCAAATATAAAAATACTGAATGAGTAAAACTAAAAATAACAATTCCTTATATACCAAATGTGTGGCCATTTCATTACCTACTCAGTCTTTCAAAACTGCTCGCTTGGGACGTATTCGTTGCCTACGGGTAGCTTATATTTTGTTTGGGTAGATAACACTTCAGAACAAAAAGCATTCGAAGCAGACGTTGTCACTACCGAAGCGCGTATACCACAGCAAGCGGCAGGTAACGTACTTTTGTTTTGATCCCCTATAACGTACCTACTTGTGTTTCTCGGAAATGAAGCAGTCCAAGGCCAAGAACCTCTTTAGAAAAGATAAACAAAAAACTTTTGTTGCACTTCGTAGTCGCCTATCAAGCTATTGTAATAATTTGGGTACATCAAAAATCGTTTTTTTCCTTATTTTTGTCCATATTTTGGTAACGGCACATTTTTGTTAACTATTAAAAAAAACATAATAAAAATATCTTAACGAAGTGTAGTATGCCAAAAAAGAATCATGGTTTCAAACTATACAAAAAATATTGGCTGGTAAATTTGCTGGAAATATTTTGTTGCTTTTAATTTCCAACTCAAAGGACCACCCTAATGGAAAATAAATGAACCATCCTAATGAAATATCATATATTTAATATTGATAATGGCTTACGATTATATAAGAGATGTTTTGATACTATTATCTTATTTTTTTTATTTTTCTATAAAATGGACCACCCTAATGCAAAACAAGTGAACCACCCTAATGAAATATCACATAATATGCTAGCAGTTGCCAACGATGATATAAGACATGTTTCAGTACTATTGCCATGGATATCTCAGCAATTGAATTCAAATCCTCCATATCAAATTCATTTCACTCCTCCACCTCAAAAAATTTCTAAGTCCCAAAAAGTCAATTTTTTTCAAAAATTTTTTTTTCGAGATAACACCAGATCTCGACGTTTCATGCATTTCTAAGACATTTCATATGCCGCCATCGGCTTGTGGTTTCTGTTGTTGCTGTGCTGATATTGCTGTATTGAAGAAAAGGAGCTTGCTTGTGAAATTATTTAGAATTGAGTAGAAGTTAATTGTGAGTACACCTATAGATACATTTTGTGATATCGCAATTTCTTTCGATAGTCTTTCGTGTTATCCTCTGCCGCCCAAACGGTTACCTGACAAACGAAGAACAATTGTAAGAAATCTGTTCGGTACGCATTTTGGTCTCGCTCCCATCATAAGAGCACATACTTGTGATGCCCTTTGCCGCCCAAACGGCTACTTGACGTGCAGATAGCTCTGGCTGTTGGTTGAGTGAGTTTGGTCTGGTAGGTTGGAAAACAAACTTCAACGTTTTTTTTTGTTGAGTAATTGCGGGAGCAGGATCTTTCATACAGTATCATCTGCTAATTATTTTTTAATTAACAAACTCCCCATCGAAAAAAAGAAGAACTATTTTGGATACGATTGCGTCTTGCGTATATTGCCTGTTTTTGTCCCAGCGCTATTTCTCCCTTCACCGAGATGAACTATTGTTGATTCTTTGTGTGTCTCATATCTAATCCAAATTCAGTGTGTGTTGCCTTCCCAATCGCTAGTGTGTTTACTTTCTTTTTTCAGCAAGTTCAGTTTTACTGCAGAAATGAAAGCAACAATTTCAGCCTCAATCGCTAAGGAAATGCATTCTGTTGGCAGTGAAGTCAAGCAGATTACCACTACAATTGAAAAATCACAAGAGTTTTTATCTGCTAAGTTTGATGATATTGTTACTGATTTTAAAGATCTCAAGGTAGAAAATAAAAAGTTGAAGGAAATTGATCATTTGAAAAAGTCGCAAAAAAATTCACAGGACACGGTGCATAAGTTGGAAGACAATGTCGACAAGTCAAATAGAGCCACCTTAGAAAATAATGCGACACTCTGGGGTATCCCAACAATTCGTGACGAAAATGTGTCTCAGATAGTTGGCAAACTACTCGTCTGTATAGGATTGAGCGAAAGCTCTGAGTTTGTCACATCTGCCGTTTGTTTGTCAATAGCAAAACTAACAATTCTTTGGTTCCTATCAGAATTACTTTTCGTGATAGAGAATCAAAAGAGGTAGTGTTATATAAGAAAAAAAAAATTGGAAACCTATTATCGAGTGTTATTGATGAAAAATTAATTGTCAGCGGAAAATCTGTGAACGTAACCTTGCGCGATGAATTAACGCCTCTATCTCTAGAATTGCTGAAAGAACTTAGAGAATCCGAAGAACTGTTGAAGATAAAGTACATTTGGGCGGGTAGGGGTGGCGTAATATTGGTCAAGAGAGATGACAATAGCAAGCCAGAATTAGTAAAAAGCATAGAAGATCTCAGGCGTGTCATGAATCACTATCTACAGATAGCACATGTGTCTGGGACTTCTTCTGAGCATTCTCCGTCGCCTAAACGGAAGAAAAATGTACATTAATATTATTTTGCGCAAAATTTTCGTTTTATATTGAGTTTCTAATTAAGTAATCAATGGATTCTATACCGATTATAAATTTGAATGAATAGCATGACAGTATGCAAGATTTCAATAAAAAATGTGAAATGGATGGCACTAATTGTTTGAATGTAATACAATGGAATGTTAGAGGGATAAATGGTTTTGAAAAATTTGATAGGGTGATTTATTTTGTTAATGAATGTAAAGTGAATGTTGATGTTATTGTTGTCGGTGAAACTTGGTTGAAGAAAGATTATAGCAGAGTTTACAATATTCCAGGCTATCGTGCATATTTCTCATGTCGTGATAGCTCTTCAGGTGGTTTAGCTATGTTTATACGAAGTTCATTGGAAAAAAAATTGATAGGTAGTCAAACATTCAATGGCTTGCATTACGTTCATCTTGAAATTACAAACCAGGCGAAACTGTATCACTTAATTGGGGTTTATCGTCCACCATCGATTATGATTTCAACGATCTTCAGAATATTTTAGAAGGATGGCTATCGTCTGCATCTCCATCTAAACCGTATTTCATTGTCGGTGATGTGAATGTCCCCTGTTATTTCATCTCTCGCGGGGGGGGGGGGAAAAAAACAACAAGAGCAAAATTAATGTGGTCGATCGTGTCAAACTTCACAATCAATTTTCTGTCTTTTTAACTGATTTTCAAATTTCGGATGATGTTGAAGCTAGCCTTAATACACTCATTAGAACCAATAATAATCTGGTTATTGAGAGTACCAGGTCTTTCACCAAAATTGTTAGGGTAAAAGGTGAGCATGACCTTTGATGACCTATAGCCTCTGGAGGTTGATACAAATAAAAAAAATTACCTTAGAAAATTTAAAAGCAATCCTAATGATTGGCATGTTGGTGAAATGCTGGATCATGTTTCCCAATCACAAAAATAACATGGATATTTAGTGTAGCCTCCCTGCATTCCAAGAAAAATTGTCAGGACTTTGAGGTCCGAGACAATCTGCCAGCGAAATTTATTGTAATTTATCAATCGTAGATTTTTTTCCATCGTTTGATACGTCTCTTTCATATCAGTAGCGTATGCTACTGGAACTGATGGCAATTCATTTTTATTGTGCAGCAATACTGCTTTCAGACCTATGATGATAGTAATTTGAAAACGAATTTCAAAATTTTACTCTACCTTCGTTTTCATAAACTCGTAACACATTAAATACTCACTTTTGCAAGAACCGTCTAGAAATAATCGCCAATCTTGTGGACAGTGCTTGTGGTCGAGTGCACCAAACAATGTATCAACATCAACGCAATACACAAGGTTGTTATCGGTATCATCAAATTCAAAAATTTGTTCGAACGAGGATAGGTCTCTATCTCGTGCAGACGTTACTTTGAAGTCACTGTCTACTATATTCCACTGCTTCAATCTGGAGGCCATAATCTCTGTTTGTCTTAAAGACAGTTCCAAATCGCGCACAAGATCACGATAATCCTGATTTGACGCGAAATTTCGTTCGGCCCCTAAAGCTTGCTTCAGATAGGAACAAAAACAATTGCCTGTATTTCAGTTATTTATTATTGAATTCAAGATCTTTTTTTATACAAATGTAGCGTTTTCTTCATACTTTTAAGAAAAAATACGGATAAAATTATTCGTCACGGTTTCAAAGGAATTCTCGAATTTTTCCTGTAACACGGCTCATTAGCCGGCGCACACCTTCTTCGTCCATCGTTTTAGCTATCTTATTCCACCAGGTCTTCATCTGATTGATGTCTTTGACAACCTTTCCCTTTGCCTTGAGTCTCCTCTTCATGATTGCCCAGTATTTCTCAATAGGGCGGAACTGGGGGCAGTTGGGTGGGTTAAGGTTTTTCGGAACAACCTGGACCCCTTTCTCTGCATACCATTCTTGAACGACTTTGCTGTAATGACAGCTTGCCAAATCTGGCCAAAACATTACGGGATGGTCGTAGGATCGAATGAACGGCAAAATTCGTTTTTGGAGACACTCTTTTTGGTATAGTTCCGACGTCATTGTCTTATTTGTAAAAAAAACTTTCGTTTTTTTTCAACTGCTGCAAATGCCCTGCCAAATCATGAATTTTCGTGCAAATTTGTCGGCAAAAACAAATTTAAATTTGGCTGGAACATCCCCCCGAGCCGTTGCCAAGTAAAATTTTTGACCTGGGATTTGCTCGAAGTCAGCCTTGACATAGGTTTCATCGTCCATCAGAAGACACCCGTCGAACTTGGTCAGCACCTGGTCGTATAGCTTCCGAGCACGGATTTTGGCCACACTATTCTGTTTTATGGTCCGATTTGGCTGTTTGCTAGCTCGATACGACTTGATTCCTTCCCGGAGTCGAGTTCTCCTCACGGTACTATGGGCAGCACCGAATTTTCTGGCCAAATCACGGTCCGACAGATTGGGATTCCTCTTAATCGTCTTCAAAATCTTACCACGCAGTTTCCGGTCGACAGTTCCACTCCGACGATTGGCTTGAGGCTTCCAAATCGTCGTCAATGTTTCCTTATACCGTTTGATAAGGCGCCATACGGTATTTCTGGGCAATTTCAGCTGTTTAGCTAGCCTAGATGCAGACCACAATGGATTTTCCAAATAACTGTGCACAATTTTTTCCCTTCTTTCGGCTTCCATGTTGATTGTTTACAAAAGTACAGTCGATTTGCGGAATGTCAAAAATACATACGTGAAGCTGACAAAATTCCCGACACGTGGGCGCCAAGAACTTCCATCATCACATTTACCGGTTTTCCATTTTTTTAATGTGGTACAGCACACCGAACAAATATATTCGGGTTCATACCAAGCACTTTCCACGTATGAGCATTTGGAAAAGAGGTTGAACGCTTCAACCACAGTTTTATTTGTTCTTAACTCAAATTGATGATTCTTGTCAACCAATAAACCGCAGACGTAACAAAAGTTGTTGCGCTTATCACACATCTTGCCTTTTTCTTCGAGACACAATTCTTCACTAATGCGATGAAACTGGACGAATTTCCTCCGTCGTTGTTTACTGTAACACCTTCCGGGGGAAATAACGGCATGGTGTTACGTGTTGATCTTTTAGACAGCATTTATGGCCAAAACACGATGTTTGCGCAAAACGGAACGGTAACGGCAAGTTTGACAGTTGTCGGAAAAGCGTCGTAACTCTGACAATTCTCATTATTTTTGGATGAAATTTACCTTGTATTATTCAAAATGAATGCGACAACAACGATATGTGTCCTACATTACGCAATTTTAATTAGTTGTACCAAAAAAATTGTATCGAAAAAACACCAAAAAAAGGCCAAAAAGTCAGATTTTTACGTAAATATTTTTTCTTTCTCGTTCAAATTAAACGGAGATATATTTTTTTCTTAAAGCTACTATAAAAAGCTATTCAAAATCGTCAAAAAATTTGAAATTGATTGAAAAATGCGCGTGTACGAATTTTTAAGCGCAAAAAAGTACCAAAAAATGGTTTTTTAACAATAAATATTTTTTTTTAGGGTGTTACAAACATTTTGAACACGGTTTTGTGTTATGTTCAACCAAATAAACAATCTCTACTATGTCACTTCAAAAGTTCCGAATCACTGTTACACTGTGTTATTCTTATAGGAAATTTTCCTAAGTACAACTTTGCCAAAGCTCGTTTTTCAACCAAACGTTACATCAAGATATTGTAACTAATTATCGACTGTGACTTGGTAGTGCTAAGATGATTTCTTTGGCTTTCAGTCTTTATGAATTATGAAAACAGATGATTTTCTACATTCCGACGTTTCGGCATATTATATTTTGCCTTCTTCTAGGGATTATAGATTTCTGTTTTTGTCATATTATAATATTAAATGTTTTGTTATTACATTTAAACATCTTGAAATTCTATTGAACATTACCTATTTTTAAGACTTTTACTCTGTTCCGGTATGTCTAGGTAACTCTTAAATAAATTGTTTAACATTTGAATTTGATGTAAGAAAAATTATAGTGAGCCAAACATTTGACCGGGGGTGCGGACCTTTTTTTCGACCAGTATTTTTATTTTTTGGGATATTAATAAAAAAAAGTTTTTTTTTTTTTCCCCCGCGGCTGTGGTCTTCTGGGGGGGGATGACACGGTGCTCCTTGCTGTTGGAAAAATGACGCGTTGATGTGCTCCAAAGTTGGTTAACAGAACGTGGTCCTTCAAAATGTTCATGTAAACCTCGGTATTAATTTTTAATGACGGTTTTGATAAATACTGGAGGCATTTTAAAGCCATTGGACGCAACTGCCCCGAAAACCATGACTCCGGCTGGATGTTTTGTTGTAAACTTGAATTTCACGTTCTCTGGAACATCCTCAATCTTCTTCGGCGAAATAAACCTGTCTGTACGTGTGTTAGATACGGGAACGATGGTGAACATTTTCTTGGATAAGGTAAACGATAGCCAGGTGGCATCTTACAATCGTTGCAATTTGTTTTATGGGCTTTTGGTCGAGCAGCAAACTAGTCACAACCTCCTTTGCGTACATTTTTCTCAACTTTGTTACTCACGAACCACTGTTTTGTTTAAATCGTCTCAGAGTATACAGTCAGATGATTACACACATACATTAAAACATTAAAAATAATGTTTTAAGCTACCCAAAAATAAGTATTGAAATCTTTCGCATTTTTTTATGGGACATACTGTATGTGTATGATGATTCATAGAGAAACAATAGGATTAGTTCCAAACAACTGACAATAATTTTGTTAGAATTATTTCTGAAGCCCATTTTCAGGCCAACTATCGGCATGGATCCGCTAAAACTACTGGATCAGTGTCGATACAGTTTCATTGCTCTTTAGTTTTGCTTCCCGTGAGTCTTTTATTGCTACAATAGCTACTTGCTACGAAAACTCAATTGATTTATAGTCACAATTCCAATGGCGAGACTTTTTTCTATCACTTAAAGAAAGCTGAGGACAAGATGAGCATGAATATAGGATCGCATGAATGTGCGATTATACAAGTGAACGAAATGAAAACATCAAAAAGCTTTGAATGAATCTTCGAGTTTCGCAATAAACAGAAAGGTTGTCAGTCTCAGCTGATGGTCTGTGTTTGTTCAAATACAAATGATGAATCATATCAAATTTACTGTCCTTCCGCTGATAATAAATTCTCTTCATCATAAAACTTTTCATTATCAAAAAAATGGTAAGTGTAAAGTTTCTTAATAAGGATTTCTGACGTTACGGATTTCCAGAGCTCAGTAGGTAAGAAGGTGCACTTCCAAAACAAAAAAAGTTGGTTCCGATTCCCGCCTGGTCTAAATATGTTTTAGATTGAAGGATTGCTGTAACCTCTGCTATACAAGCTCTCCATGAACAACTGTAAAAGTCTATTTAGAATACACAGAAGGAAATCGGTAAAACCATAGAACAGCATACCTCGCTTTAAATTGTTTAATCCCTTTAAGTCTCACATTTGTACATCATTGCTTCCAACCACAAGCCTTCCCAACCGCTATCAAAACAATCACATACCACCAAGAATATGGGACACAGTAGCTAAACATACCAACGAGTAATCGCTCCTTGCTGCTGCAACCCACATCCTTCCCGGGCGATGATTTACTGTTGAAGCCCACAGCTATCCTAGAGCTTCATGCTACACCCAAGTTCTCCACCGCACTACAAGCGAAAATGAACCGAAAACTGCATCCGAAAATATCCAGCATCCAACAGCACACGTTCATATAAATGTAACAAACCCAACTCCTCCCCCTACCCCCAACCCTTTCACAATTCCCCAGATATGTTGGAGCCCACAGCACGCTCTTATCCTTGAACGGATCGTCGTCGCCGTCTCCGTCGCGCGGCAGTTGTGTGCTGTTGGCGACGATGACGGTCGTCGGTTGGAATTTACGACCAGTGAAAAATAATTTTAGCAATTTCGCATAAGCAATAGGCACCACCAGCACCGCTGCACCAGATCAGACCGGCTGGGCCATGTTCCGAGATAGTGGTGAGGACATCGACCGCCGAAAAGCGTGCGAGCATAAATTTAGCCTGGCTCGGCAGCGACAAAGCGGAAGCAGCGACACTGCGGTTCGGAACACTCGGATGCAGATTCTGGGACTCCCTCAGGCGCAAAGGCAGCCCTAGGGGGAAGGCACAAAACCAAAAAAACAAAGGGGGGGGCGGGACGGGTGCGGGGGCGTAAAGGCAAAGCGCTCTCGCGGGGTTGTCTTATGTGGGGGTGGGGGTTTTCCATTCGGGCGGGGGGCGGGGGTGGGGTAGGGAGGTGTGTTTTGTTGTGGGAGGGGATTCCTTATCCCCTTGGGGCGGGGAGTGGTGTGTAGGGGCGCGGCTATACATACGGCATAGGCGTAGCCGGGGGGGGGGGGGGGGGGGGGCCGTTGCCCCCCCCCTAAGTTTTGATTTTATTTTTAGAATTTTATTATTTGTTTCAATATATTATTATTTATTTTTTATCTCTAGAAGGTTGCAAGGTAACTTGTTGCAATACAGTTGATGTTACTCCAATACTACTCAATTAAGTCACAATCAAGTCACTGTATCCAAATATGACGATTTTGTGTTGCTTGGGATGTTCGTCAGATTGCTCCTTTGCCTAAATAAAAAAGCCAAACTACGCGAAGTTGCCTCGATTTTGTAACAAGTTGTAGCAAAAAAGCGTAAAAAATTGACATCCATGAGAAAAAAGTTGTAATTATATAATAGTTTTTAAATAGTAACGAGTAACAATTTTATTACAATATTTTTCCTTTAACCTAAAACCCAACCTATGTAGCCTAAAGTATCTAAAAACCCCAAGCAGCACACAACAGTCAAAACTGGTTTCAGCAGCTCTATTGTGACTTAATTGAGTCACAGAGCAGTCACCTTTACTGGGTTGAAACAAATGTGCTACTAGGGAAATATCTCCTAATCTGTAATGTAAGCTATTAGATAAGCAATGATTGATTTTTTTCCCTGCTAGCTGAAAGTTGAAGAAGCTGCTCAATAAAATGTTCAGTTCTTGGTTAATCAAAAAACTGAATATTCAAACCTATGCTATAGCTTTCAGAAGCCAAATAATACTAGATTAAGAAACACAGTTGATAGTTAGAAAAAGTATCAACGAAAAATATTTATTTGAACTATTCATGGCATGGGTCAAACCGCACCGTTACCCCGCTTTCCCCGTTTTAGGGTACTGTAGTTTCGTATTATTGAGAATATATGTTGATCATATCTTACAGTTTGAGTCAGCGTGTGAGAAGCAGAACAGCAAGCTAGTCAGGGCGAGAAGTTGCAGTTGTCTTATCCTATTCAAATAATTTATCCGTTTTTATGAGCATGAGCAGGATAATGAGCATGATTGACCGCCCGAAGATGTTATTCCGTTACTGCCAGTTCAGCTGTTATTACTCAGAAGATCAACAGATGATGCAAACATGCTCAATGTGTAAAACTGGTGATCCCAAACTAAGGCAATACCGGCGCTGGCCTCGCCCGAATGCAGGTCAAATAAGGAAAGGGTAGGAATGCGTTAACGTTTATTTGGACGTTTTATTGGAAGCCGAGACCACCGCCGCACTTCCACGAGAAATCACTGGGATTTTGGATGACAAGATTGGGTGGCAGCAGGGTTCGTTTTGGTAAACAATAAGCTGAATTCACGCTTCGTTTAGTAAAATATTTAAATACTAGTACCGATTTCTGATTCGAACCGATTACAACAGTAAGGATGCTATTGGGGCCACACACAAAGTGTAATGGTGTTTTTTCATCGGAAAAACAAGGTGATTTTTTATAATGTTGGAAATCCGATTTGATCTGAGTTAAACCAATAATAAGGATGCTATTGGAGCCACTCACAAAGTGTGATGGAGGTTTTCCGTTAGGAAAACAAGGATAATTTTATGAACGCTTGAGAGACGCTTTGTTGTTCTCTTACTGTGCTCACTCGATCACTCGTTACACCGAATTATAGATAACCGAAACAACACGAAACGCGCCATGCTCGATAGGATAATAGTGCGTAATAAAGCATCGACACAACCTTTCACAGCCGATGCTCGAACCAAACTCTTTTTTCGTAACTTACTATTTTTACTACTGTATTCTACAATCTATTGCACTGCTGTAACTAATAACTGTATCAATCAAGTTGAAGTGTCTAATGAACAATCTATGCTAATCCATTAAAAATTGAAATTTAGGGATTTCGTAAAAATAAGAGTCCGTAGATGCATGTTGTGCCTTCTGGTAACTTTATGTTTCTATTGATATCCATGCTCATCGGTTTAATACCAACCGGGAGAGACTTGGCCTTATACAAATGGATTTCATTATCTCCAGTCCGCTCAACCAATCGCAACGTTTTGTGATAGATTGGACGGATTATTATAATTTGAGATAACTCCATGCAGATGTCTTCCAAGTTTGGCAGATCGACAAGCAATCGGTGGAGAGTTTAGAGGAAGACCGGAAGAATAAGCGATGGTTCTGCGCGTGTTTATAAACAGAAGAACCTTCATAACAAAACGAATCATCGGGTAAAATACATACGGTTTTTTTTTTAATTATAAGCAGTCTGAAGCAGTTATTTGATTCATTTTATCCAGAAGAACCATAAATGGACATTCGAAAGTTTTTCAAAAGTAAGTATAATATTTTCCAGCATGTAATTAAAAAAAAACAAGCAAACAAAACAAAACGAATGTTTTTTCATGCAGCTGAAATAACCACGAATAGAAAAATATGCAAAATGGTTGTATTTCTCCAATTTGAACAACAATTTTAATGTAATTCAATGATACACCGTTTTGGTTTCATACTACTCATATACACATGATTGCTACATATACCATGTTTCGACAGAACGTGTTTCAGTTGGATCATATGAATTTCTTTTCGTCATTGATGAATAAAATTTCTTAAATTATTTACTAACTACTCGTGTGTTAAGAATGCAAGTAGCAACAATTCAGCACAAAAAACACAGCTTGCTTACATTTGTGACTTACGTCGTTTTAAAAGGTTATGTTTGATGTTCCTGTTTAGAAAATATCAGATAAAATAATTATACTAAAGGTGAGCAAAGGGGACACAAACCATGAGCTATAAACCACCAAAACTCAAAATGTATGTTTGTTAAAAGCTAATCACTTATTATTTGAACAACCATTAAAAAAATATAATCTATTCAAACGGTGTGAGCATGGTGAGTAAAAAACGGTGTTTCTTCTGTGTTGCTTTGGGTGAGAGGGTCGCGGATGAAAAGTACATTTTCAGTACAAACTGCAAACAAATTCGGTGGTTATTCTATACAAAAATCCAACATGACCCGTTAAATGTTTGGCATTCAATGTGGTTTGATTTAAAAACATGGGAAAAATCGAAAGTTTTTAAAATCGTTTTTTTTTATTCCAGAACAAGCCTAGAATTGTTTAATCTTGTTGCAAGAATCGGACGGGTATTGTCAAATACTTTGGGTGAGAGTAGAGAAGATAATCCACCCGCATTCAGGCGTAATGTCACATAAATGGGGCTCCATTCCCGCTCCATCTGTCGGAACATGAAAATGGCCCTACTCTACTGGTCCACCGGGCGTTGTATTGTCCGTTAAGTGTCCGTTAATGTTAATTGTTCAGTATGTGCAACCACTGGTTGGAGACGATGTAATTCTCTCTCTCTCTCTCTCTCTCTCTCTCTCTCTCTCTCTCTCTCTCTCTCTCTCTCTCTCTCTCTCTCTCTCTCTCTCTCTCTCTCTCTCTCTCTAAAAAAAAAACTCGCCCCCCCCCCCCTATTTGAAATCCTGGCTACGCCTATGCTGGAACTCCGTGGGAGTTCAATAGAGTTGAATATTGATAGTAAGATAGTAAGAAGGGTAAGTGCGTTCAATGATGAATAAATGTAACACGGGTGGTGTGGGAGTATACAAAAATTAATAAATAGTTTAAATTAAACGCCTTGGGGAGGGTATAAATTTTATATTTTTGAAAAGTTTGGGGGTGTGAATGTATACGGGGCATCTTTTAATTTTTTTTTTGTTTGTGGTTGGCTTGAGTGGAGGAAAAAAAATTTTCTGGTGAAATGAAATGTTTTTTATTTGGGGTTGCATTATTTTTGTTTTTTGTAAAAAAAAATTTTTATTTATTTGAGATTATCTTCGTCCATATTCAAGCAACTGATTAGCCAGCAGCTCTCTATTGTGGATTTAGACGTAGCACCCATTGCTGAAAAAAACAAACTTGCAACTTTGTTACAATACAGCTTGTATTGTCCCGTGATTTTTCGCATGTTAACTGTGAAAATGCTCCAAAATATTCGCGAGTGTCTGTTAATCGGAGCGACTTAGTGGCATACTATATTAAACGAGTGCAACTAAGGATATAAGCGCTTGTTGAAAAGAAGGTCGATTGAGCAATTTAAATTATCAATGCTGAGGAACAGTTGCGAAGCAACTCGCTGGAGGAAAAAGATTAATTTTCCTCACAAGTCTCGGATTTACCCAAGCATGATGATGATGACGGCTATGAGGACGGCATAAATGTTACTCTGCTGCTGGCATCTGATACTTCCCAAGTAACCAATAAGTAGTTCCAAAGCGTCTTTACGGCAGCCTATCAAGCAATTAAGTTGCCTTAAATGCAACATAAATGCCACTTTTGGCCCAATATACGGCTGCTTTACTGCAATGCTATGACAATGCCTCATTAATGCTATTTTGCATTGGAAATGTTTATTACAGGCTACAAGCATTTAGATAGCATTTGAAATTCATCATTACAACAGATAGCATTCAAGATGCTGATATAATGCTAATATAATGCTTGTAGCATCTGAAATACAGATTTAGGGTTGATTTACTGCATATGCTAAAGCTTATTGGTTACCTGGGTAGCACGATTGGAAAGTGGAAGGTAGCAAGAAAAAAGAAAAGGTGCTAAGAGCTCCTCCGGTGGTTTCTACTACTAAAAAAAGGATGTTTAAGTACCTGACAAATTTTGATCGTACACGAGTATTGGCTGATAAGCCTTTAAGAGTATCTGTATCTGTATCTGAAATGCGGAGCTCATTTAATTTAATTCCCGTGATTCCAATCCACCGAAACGGATTGTTCGTCATATTCTAAGAGGAAATGTGCATCAAGCAAAGTCCTCGGTGCAAGCAAGACTGGAGATAGCTAAGAGAAGAGTAAATGGAGAATTGTCTACTCCAAGGCTTTTCGTCTCCAATAATCCTGCTTATATAGAAGTTGTACATTCTCCTAGGATTGGAATCTAACACAATGTATGTAACAATGTTTATATGTAACTACACAAACATTATTTGCTACCCGAAAGGAAATTCGAATAAAAATAACTGAGCAAAAAATGGATAGAATTAAAACTAAGTTCTCTGCTAAGATCAGGGCTTATGATCATTATCTGTCAAAACCAGGATTTTGTAAACGGGTTTAAGGAAACAATTCCCAGCATTGAGCCATTGGCATTGGGCAGTGGAAGAAAAAGACATACCAAGGCCTGAAATTCTACTAGGGTTCTTTCTGCAAAGTGTGGAGGATTCCGACGAAGGTATGCTTGCCTTTTTAGAAAGTCAAAATAAAGGATTGGTGATGGAAGCTTGGAAAATCCAGAAGCGAATCTCGGTTCGAAAGCATCATGTTGCACTTGCCTTTACTTTTGATGCTGTTTCTATGAAAACCTTAGAAAAATGAGATTTTACTGTGGACTATAAATTCGGAGTAACTTATTAAAGGCTCACCGAAATCAAGCGAGTAAAACCATGGTCTAAAAGGTGTTTCGATCAAAATTTGGTCAAACAGTAATGTGTGTCAGTCGATCAAAGTTTTTATTAATAAGTCAAATTCTTTTTCTTTTTCAATTTCAGTTAAAACAGAATAAAGGAGAAATATTCAGCTAAACTTCCTTTTTACCGAATGCGAATTGCCGGGTCTTTCATTTAACACCTGCCATAAGATTTTGTACAGTCTCCTTGTGCACTTTATTCGCCAAAAAACGCCAGTTTGCCTTGCACTGTTTCACGCTCACAACAGCTTTTTGAATCTTCTTAAGGTTCCGCTTGACGATGGCCCAATATTGTTCGATTGGGCAGAGCTCTGGCGTGTACGGAGGGTTCTTGTCCTTGGGAACTTGAACGTTGTTGGCAGCATACAACATTTTTTCCGTGATGATAAGATGCCAAAATAGAACTTAACAATTGTGTCGCTTCAGGAAAGGCAGTAGACGTTTTTGTAGGCACTCGCTCAGAAAAATTTCCTGGTTAACGGTTCCGGTCGCAATGTAAACGTTGCTCTTCAAACCACTGATACAGATGGCCTGCCACACTAGATATTTTTTGGCGAACTTTGACAGTTTAATGTAACTAGAAAATAAGAAGAATGATTAGTATTTTCCATTTAATTCCAACTACCTTTATTGCTTATCTTGACAGATACGCGTATTTCGTCTACAATGTGCAGACTTCTTCAGTGTCGTGTACTAATACTCGACTAGTACACTAGTACACGACACTGAAGAAGTCTGCACATTGTAGACGAAATACGCGTATCTGTCAAGATAAGCAATAAAGGTAGTTGGAATTAAATGGAAATTACTAATCATTCTTCTTATTTTCTAGTTACAGGTATTCCACTAAACAGCTCACACTCTCCATAATTCAGTTTAATGTGCTTGAAAATATCTGCCACCTTTCCCCGTCGAGTTGCCGTATAAAATTCCTGTCCAGGAAGCTGTTTAAAGTCTGCCTTGACGTAAGTTTCATCGTCCTGTACCACGCAATCAAACTTCGTCAGCATCGTCGTGTACAACTTTCGCGATCGTGCTTTGGCCGACGTGTTTTGTTTATCGTCGTGATTTGGAGTCACCACTTTCTTGTAAGTCGACAGTCCAGCTCAATTTTTAGCTCTATCCACGGTTGAAGACGCCACTCCCAGCTTCTTTGTGACATCTCGGACGGAGGGCTTGGGGTTCCGCTCGAAACAGCGGGCAACTCTTTTTGTCGCCGTTGTGGCCTCCGGCTTTCGATTTTCCCCCGATCCAGCTTTGCTGGCTGTCGACAAACGTTCACCGAACACTTTTAATACGATGGTAACAGTTTATTTACACAGAAAAAAATAATTATTTTCAGCAAGCGCGTAAAATTTCCCCACCTTTAATTTCAAGCCAAAGGAGGCGTAAACAACAAAATTGTTTGCAATTTTCGTGTGCCATACAACAATGTTTGCAATCTTCATACACCAGGCTAGATTCAGGCGTTATCTGGCATAAATTTACATGAAATATCCCATTATTTTCTGCCAAATCTAGCATTCCCTCAGACCCCCTTCACTCTTTCTAAGTTTTTGAGACAGATAGCAGCGCCACTCTCATCGTCAACGAGATAACGTTGAACCACATTAATAGACAAAATATACACAAACACATGCATGCCCTAACACGTACAGCGAAAATCAAAGTTAATAGCTAAAGCACAAAATTTCCATTTCCTCTCGAGTATCGAATCGTTTCGTTGCTACTTGAAATGAATTTCCTTAGCAGCTGCTCTTATGAGATTCCGGGTTTTGGTGGTTTAATGATTTCAAGCAACTATTTACTGATGGGACACTTGAAAACACTTCATCTTTGAATCAAAACAATCAAAACAAACCCTCAACATCTCGACGCACACTATGATTCGTGCTAGTATATGTGAACGTATTATCGAATATTTCAATTTGATGTCACCGAACGTCGTTGCAATCATATAAACAGAGTGTATCCTCTATATTATTCTAGAAAATAATATCTGGGACATCTTGTTCATTTACCATCTTTGATTCCCTTTATGTGCATTACACTGAAACCGGCCAGTACCCATTAATGGGTAAAATATCACCCATTTCGAACTTAAGTGGGTTAACTCCTTTAATGGGTAAAACGTTTTTACCCATTAATGGGTAAAGAGCTTGTACGTCAGGCTATCGAGTATTTTTTGCCCATTTTTCAAAACGTTTGTTATTTTGGAAATGAGTATGAAATACCCATTTTTCAAAATGTTTGTAATTTGAGAAATGGGTATGAAATACCCATTTTTTGTGATTTGTTTTTAATTGTGATATTGAATAATGAGAATTAGCACAAACATAATAGATCTCAATTACTGTATTTGTATTTGTATTTGTGAATTTATTCGTAACGACAACCTTTTAGTCAATCTTCAGCGCAGTATCCGGTATTCGGTATCCTACAAATGTAAAAGTCAATTAATTAAAAAATAAACAAGTAAATCTTAAATATATGTTAACCTCGACCCATTGAATTATTGGAGCCGCCAAATCCTGCTCAAGAGACTTCTCCTAAGAAGCTTTTCGAATCCCTCATCTGGTTAGATGTACAAGTAATTTATATGGAAAGTAATTTTTAAGATTAGTTACTTTTGTTATTATATTAAATTATTTACGTACCTCCCAGATTTTGGAAGCTTTCGCTATCCAATTAAGCCTTCAGTTACGACGCGAAGTTGATTTTTTATTTTTCGAACAGCGCACTTTCTACTATACAAAGCGAGCCAGGAGAATGCTAAGATATTTTGTACCCATTAATGGGTAGAAAAATACCCATCTTTTGGTCTATTATTGAAAATAAAAAATGGGTAATTAGTATGCATTATTTTAATTTTAAAAGTACCCATTTTTTGACAGCTCCATATACTATCAAAAAATGGGTACATTTTTACCCATTAATGGGTACTGGCCGGTTACAGTGTAGATAACGCAGAAAATTCAATGTTTCTTTTTTTTTTGTTGCCACCATTTACAATTTTTCCAACGTGGGGGGGGAGTATTTTTTTGTTTTTGGCAAAAGCGGTGAAAATTTTGGTTGGTTTGTTTTTTTTCCTTGGTGGTGATTTTTTTATTAATGTGGTAATAATAAAAATAAAATAAAGGCGGGATGCTGCCAGCATCAATCTTCAAAATGAGGGGTGAGCAAAATTTATGAATGCGTAAAAAAAAATGGGTGAAATTTAGGTGGCCAAATTTTGTTGGTAAAACTCTTGAAAATAAAATTGTGTGGTGAGTGAAGGGAAAGTGGGTCGTGTAAAAAAGCGAGAGTATAAGAAAATGATTAGGTGAGGTGAGGAAAAAACAACGAAAGAAAAGGAAACGGGAGTAGGGGGGGGGAGAGCCGTAATGATTCTGCCAATTTTGAAGGATGCTCCGTGTCTTTCAGGAATTATTGGAGTAAAGAGTAGTGGAAATTTAGCGTTACCCACCTTATCTTCGGAATCCAATTCAAGGTTGATGTCAACCACAGCTGAATGCAGACAGAAAGAAATGGCCTTCTAACAAATACATGACCGAAAAAATCATTGAGTTCAAGAAAACCTTTTTTGAGCAAGGGCAACTTCAGCTATTCTGAGCTTTCGCTCACCAAAGGCAAAATCAACATCGCCTTCCTGGGACAAAATATGAATTCCAGTTCCGGTATGATTTTCGGAAGCCTTTTGAGCCTTGCGACAACTGTGCAACAAACTATTATTATAATTTCTTATTATTTCACAATCCTATTGATTGTTGGTAACATCAAGCATTTATGAATGATTCACATAGAACTTAAACGGCATTGAAAAATAAACAAGGGCAACATTTGTTCATTTTTAGCATTACGAAACATACGTCAAAATGGATTATAAACAAATCCCTGGACGAAAGTTTTATCTGGCAACTGGTCGTGGGGATGTCCCTTCCAGGTATAAATTTGTTTTTGCTAATTAGTTTGCTCGGAAACTATTGATTTGGCAAGGAATCTGCAGTTGTGGCCTTAAAATCAAGGTTTTCATCCCATCTCACACAATGGCGTCGAAGGTTTACATTAAAGAGTGTCTGAAAAAGCGGATTTTCGGCAACACAAGAC
This sequence comes from Aedes koreicus, assembly GCA_024533555.2. NCBI lineage: Eukaryota > Metazoa > Arthropoda > Insecta > Diptera > Culicidae > Aedes > Aedes koreicus. Next base: position 62,323 of record JAHHFK020000109.1, read on the forward strand.
CAACGTTATGTTTTGGCCGGATCTAGCCAGCTGCCACTACTCTAAGGAGGTACTAGAATGGTATGCTGCAAACAATGTTAATTTTGTCACCAAAGAGATTAATCCTCCGAATTGCCCTGAGTTCAGATCGATCGAAAAATATTGGGCAATTGTCAAGCGAAAATTTCGAATATGCGGTAAAGAAGTGACAAATGTACAACAAATGCGTTTAAAGTGGAATAAGTTCGCCGGTACAGTGTCACCAGAGAATGTGCAGATCATGATGGCATCGATCACAAGTAAAGTGCGGTAGTTCGTTCGAAACGGTTAAATGTAATAACTTACATATCGTTTGAAAGCTGAATAATCTTTTGTTTGATGTTTTGATCAACCGTGTATGTTGTTTAATTCTTGAATTATGATCACTTGAATGCGTCCAAATTTACTTTGAATCGGGCTTAAAGCCACGTGCGGGGCTTGGATTCCACCAGGTAATTGAATTTTACAACCGCTCGTGGCCACAATGGTTGCATGCAGAGAGTGAGTAACATAAAAATGAGAAAGAAAAAAGATTTTAGTGAGATTATTGGTGATATTCTCATAAAGAATGTTTGTTTCTCTGACTAAAAAGTTTGAGTCATTCTAAACTAACCATAAAGGGGGGAAAAATAACTTTTCTGAACCCTTCATTACAGCCTACTCTACTGTAGTTTGTGATTTAGTTGTTATCCCAAATTTAAAAATTCTCGTAAAAGAACTAATTTTTAACTTCGAAAATAACGGGTCGCTCCTATCTAGCGGGTTTATTTTTTTATTTTTTCCTTTTTATTTATTTATAGTGAAGGATAAAATCTCATCGCCTCGTATTACAATCTCCCACAAACATTAAAATAGAGTGGTCGGGTTGATTTGCCATGTATGAACTCTTTTAACTTTGCAAACAAGGAGATAAATAGAAAAAAAATAACCCTAGGATATTGTGTATGACTCATCAAACATTGGTACTGATATAAACCACATGGAATGGTTTGTTCTACTGCTTCAAATGGTGTTTCCTAAGTGGGCCACGTCCTATTTCTAATATCTGTCATCGTGGCTATGTGCTTCACTTCGAACAGTCAAATAATTCCTCCGATCAAAACATTCGCCCTTTTCGAAGATGTTGCAATTACATTTATTAATTATACCATCAGAAAACCAGGTATTTTGGTTATTTATTCCATAAAACTAATGACTAAACAACAACATAAGTTGCCACAAATATTAAAAGTGTTCTTTTAGTCGTTTCGATATGATTGAAAGTAAGAAGTCTAAGGGTGAATTGCGCCAAAACCCCCAGTATTAAAACCTATATTTATGGCTTTTTTATAAAAATGTTCTGCGGTGGGGGAGAAAAAATATGTGTAATTTATGTTATTCTTACTACTGTTGAAATTCTTTGTCTCTCATACGCATTTGAAAAACATGATAACCCCTCTCACCGTCGACAAGCTGGAAAATTTGACCCAAAAGAGGGAATAACCTGTAAATGGAGATTTACAAACAATATTACATGCATAACTGAATATACTCTCAAGTCATCAGTCAGCTATAAATAGAAGATATGGTGAGCTCAAAAAACTTTTGGCTTATTTTCAAAGTATTAAAAATGATAACGTAACTAAAGGTTTGTTTGGATATTAGAGGAGCTTCAAAACAAGGCCCTGAAACATCTGAGAAGTTGAACAGTTTTCTGAGACACTTTTTATAAATATTGAATGCTTTAGGTCAACTATCACAAGCCAACTTTATATGGGAAATGAAATCGTTTCAGAATCATTTTGATGGATCCATCTTATCGATGGATATCAATGTCTGTACAAATCTGTAACTTTATCGCAATATCTGTCTGATGTCTGTAATCTGAATTAGGTCTGTATGCATGATGAAATATCTGTAAGAATAAAGGCATGTCTGTATAACTGGCATCCCTGCTTCCGAGATCAGCTGTTCAAACGTCATCTGGAAGCAACAGTGGCGAATTAAAATGGTGGTTGGGTTTTGGGGGAACCAAAAGCCTGTTTTAAATTTTATTATGGTTTGGGGGCCAATTAGGGGAGAAAGGAAGGGAAAAAAAAAAAAAAAAAAAAAAAAATACAAATAATAATCAACTAATTTTTTTTTAATTTGACCAATTTTTTTAGTTTGTGTTTGGAGGGGGTCTTATTGTAGTTGGGTTTTTTTTTTTTTCCATTTGAAGCAGCACTGCACCAGAAATAACTAACCGAGTTTAAAACTCATGTTCTCAGCACTGAACACGTTCTAATACACACACAAACCCCAACCACTTCATGCATGAGGGTTATGAACTCTGCTCGCATAACCCAAATTTACCCAAAACAACCACGGCCTCCCCTTCATGGTTGCATGTGTAATATTGTTCGCTTCCCTGAGCCCTCGAACACAGAGGCTATTAGTCGGCAAACCCTTCCTTCGCTTTAGTAGCTGAACAAAATGCTGCTGCTGGTAGAAATGTTCATCAAAATCATACACTGCTTTTTTTTTCGCTCTGCCACGACCTACTCTCGTTATGCTCTCGTCCTCCCTCAGTTGGTGTCGGTCGACCTTTCCGCCAGTACCAGCATTATCAGAGCACTACCATGCTTCCAACTCCAGCATCAGTCGTGCTGTGTGGTGAAATTCGTCCGCAGACCGATTCTCCCTGTGTGTGGTGAGTTTCTGCTTCAGACAGACATACGGTGGCTTTGATCTCTCGGTGTTGGTGTCATGTTTGCTTCTTTTCAACATTCGTCCAACCAGCAACTTGTTTACTTGTATGGTTAACGAGGGGCCTACCAGTGCGGAGTTTGGAGAGTTTCGAGCAATCCTCTTTGTGCTGGTTCTTCGCCGCTATCCATGGCCCAGACTCATCACCAGTTTGGTTCGGGATTTAGTCCAGCCACACGACTCGCGGATGCGAGTGAGGAGCGTAGGTAGTTGGCATGATTGAGCATAGTGGGGAATTCGAGTGGGGTGTGTGCGAACTTCGTTCGCTCATATTGCATAACATCGTCACAAGCAGGAGAAACAACAACAACAACAACTGTTTGAAGCGCGCAAGGTGAAGAACATCATAAAGATGCTTCTTGACGTATGAGTAGAATCAGTTTTCAGCTTGGCGAGGGTGGATTGAGAGGTTGCAGGGAATATTTAAATGTAGAACATTTGCAACACCCCAGCGCAGCGTCTCGGCTATCGGTTGTTCCTCTTCCACTTCGACGTCTAATGGAGTGGATGCGAGAAAAGATGGTTCGTGAGGTATTAGAATGTTTGACGTGGAATTGATGTTAGAATGGGAAAAGTGGAAAATGCATCAATTTTCATCACGAAGCACCTCGCCCGCAGTGGTGCGTTGCTTTGAGACTATAGAATGGCGCACTGGGGGAAGGTTTTTGATGCTCGTGTTTGATTTACTATCGTTTCGAAAGAAGATGTGTGTGTGTGTCGGTGTGCTTTAAGAGTTTGAATTTAAATTTGTCTGTGCGGAAGCAAAGCAAATTTATACATTTGTATGACTAGGCACGGAACTCAACATAATATTTTGAGAAAGGCACTGATGTACAGGAATACAACCTTCAGGGTGGTCACAGACTGGGGAAAACCGGGAAAAAGTCGGGAATTTCAAAACCATCGGGAATTTTTGTCATATGGAAGGAGCCATACTCACACCGGTTCAACGATCTCATTAGCGGAATGAAACAGTGTTTGACATTGGCATGTGGATCATTTTTCGCTGCCTTTGTTCAGCCTGTTAAAAAATGTACCGCTTAGATAATCTGGCTACACCGCTGTGACACGTGAGGTTTCGCACATGACTTACTTTTGTTTTTATTTTACTTGACTGGAACTCCTTTTGTGATCCTTTTGACCTTTCAACGCTTTCCGCCAACTTAGGATGGTAACGCTGCTATCATTTTTAAAACATCATAAAGTCTCAGTGCGTTTGCATAATAGACTAACATTCGTTACTGCAGTGGACAGAAACCTATTATGCCAGTCACCTTACAGCAAAAACAAAGACACCAAATGCATGAGACATTTTTTTATATACGAATGCTTTTCAAAAAATGAGCTGTGCATTTTTCAACTCCTGTTAAATAGACTAACATTTGCATTTTAAAAAAATGGACAAAAATTGCCAATTTTTCATGGGTTTACCTTCACCCGCACTGACGAAACTACCCATGCAGCATCAATCATAGTAACCCATGAGTCAGCAGACAAAATTTGACAGCTCTATCAGTCAAACCACCATTGCAAAAACAGTGAAGCAACTCCGTTCAGAAGTGTGCGCGTTCAAAGAACGGCACCCCGCTGCGTCGAAAACGGACATCGTGCGGCACTTTGTGGACGCCGGATACGCCCGTTCCGGCATCGTCAACATCTTGGCACTATTAGACAACAATCAGAGCATCGAAAGAAAGCCCGGTTCCAGACGGCCGACGACCCTGAGCGACAAAAAGCTCCAAAGGATGCTGAAGAGGAAGACCGAGGGAAAAGTGGCTACATCGCTGCGTGCGCTTGGCCGGGAGGAATTGATAAATAAAACGAAGAAAGAACTCAAAAACATGCCTACACGCTTGTTTTCGTCCGCCATGGCGAATGTTCCGGTTAACTGCCGGAAGGCCGCTCGCAAGGGGTAGAATTTTTTTGCAAGTTAGCTTAATTAATTAGCTTCCATGGGAAATTTATCAAAGCAATTATCTGTCTTAGCTTTTAAATTCGGAAAAATTTGCGATATGGCTGAATCCGATTTTGTAAACAAACATTTGATTAGACGTTTTTTAACGAATAAAAGCTAAATTTGAAAAATTAAGACCACAATTGGATAGCAAATGCTTTCATTCACCAGATTGTGGGCTTAGTTAAAGAAATTGAGCTTTTGTTCGTGAGAAATCGCTGATTTAATCGTTTGTTTACAAAAGCAGACTCACCCATTTCACAAATTTCCTCGGAAATATAAAATGTCGACCAATTGATGCATGATGATATTTTGTATCACTAGAATTACCTACCTACGGAGAGCGTTTGATCAAAATGATGTGAAATCGGTTTTCCACTGGAATGCTGCGAACTTCGTTAGGTGGAAAATGAACAAGTTGCTAGAAGAGCACTACAAATGTTGCCCCATTTGAGGAGATTTGTGGACGAAGTCAGGAAGCAGGAAAAAAGAAAGCTGAAGGAAAGTCATCCGAATTTCAAACGGAGCTTTTCGTCGGTATTCCGATCAAAAGTGTTCGCTGGTGTGGTTGATGCGATAGACGACCCAACAAACATCGGTGTTGAATTAGAGCTTGTTCAAACAAATTTGGAGAAGCTATCAGCTATCCTAGAAGAAACAGCTGCATAGTTTCTCCAAATTTGCTTGAACAAGCTCTAATTCAACACCAATGTTTGTTGGGGATAAGATGCTGGAACCAAAGTTGAATTTTTTTATCATGTCTGCAGCAATGGTCGAGCCCTGTATGGAAGATTATGGACGAGAACGGCTTTCCCGGGAAGCTCACTAGACTGATTAAAGCTACGATGGACGGTGTGCGAAACTGCGTGAAGATTTCGAGCGAACATTCCAGCTCGTTTGAATCACGCCGGGGACTACGTCAAGGTGATGGACTTTCGTGCCTGTTGTTCAACATTGCGTTAGAAGGTGCCATGTGAAGAGCCGGGCTCAACAGCCGGGGTACGATTTTCACTCGATCCGGTCAGTCGGCAGAAGATTTGAAACGGTGGCAGAAATGTACACTCGCCTAAAACGCGAAGCTGCGAAAGTCGGACTGGAGGTGAATGTGTCGAAAACAAAGTACATGCTAGCAGGAGGTACCGAGCGCGACAGGGACCGCCTAGGCAGCAGTGTTACGATAGACGGGGATACTTTCGAGGTGGTGGAAGACTTCATCTACCTTGGATCCTTGCTTACGGCTGACAACAACAACAGCCGTGAAATCCGAAGACGCATCATCAGTGGAAGTCACCCCCGCACTAAATGTACCATGTACAAAACGCTGATAAGACCGGTTGTTCTCTACGGGCACGAGACGTGGACGATGCTCGAGTAGGACCTGCAAGCACTTGGTGTTTTCGAACGCCGTGTGCTTAGGGCCATCTTTGGTGGCGTACAGGAGGATGGAGTGTGGCGGCGAAGATGGAACCACGAGCTCGCTGAACTCTACGGCGAACCCAGCATTCAGAAGGTCGCGAAGGCTGGAAGGATACGGTGGGCAGGGCATGTTGCGAGAATGCCGGACAACAACCCTGCAAAAATGGTGTTCGCCTCGAATCCGGCCGGTACAAGAAGGCGTGGGGCACAGCGAGCACGATGGGTGGACCAGGTGCAACAGGATCTAGTGAGTGTGGGTCGTCAACGAGGTTGGAGAGAGGCAGCCATAGACCGAGTATATTGGCGAAATGTTGTAGATGAAGTCATATCGTAAATACAATGTATGGCTATTTAAATAAAATAAATAATAGCAATGGTCGAGTGGTTTCCCTGACCGCATCTCAATAACTTCATTTGTTTTTGGCGATTTGAAAATAGTGAATTGTTAATTGTCAAATCATTAATTGAAAGAGAATTGACGGAGAGCAATTTTCTGCCAGCCCTTAATATGGAAATCAAGTTTGCCTCTAAATCAGCAATCAAGAAAGCGTGAGAATTTGCAAAAATTTCCGAGAAATACGTTTTGGCTTTCCGCAACGGCTGTTGATCTTTTTACTATGGTTTTCGTAAGAAGCTACTCAACAAATCTCCATTTAAATACCCTTTAAGGTGAAAAGGGAGGGATTCCTAAAAATTATAGGTTAGTTTAATTATCACTTCACGTTTTTGAGACTAAAAATCACAAACAAAATAAAACAAACAACGCTCAAATTACTTATCAACGGATGTTCCAGTGGAGCAAAGGATTCTTGAAAATTTCACGCCTGAAGTCCTTATAGTAGTTGAAGTTTGTGCTCAGAAAACATCGAAGTGATAGGGACTTTATCACGTTTGTCCTTAACGCGTTACGTCTTCTGTAATAATCAAGGACATCGCTGAAAAGCGTCTGGAGCAGTGTCAGGAAACGTTCGTAGATAAAGACTATCTCAGCGCTGCAGTTGCTCACAAAGTGAAAGAACTGATTGGTCATTCAAAGAAGGAGCTGCCAAATTGGACAACGGTGCTCATTAGCCTGGGACAAAATTTAAATTCCAGTTTCCCTTTGATTTTTGGGAGCCTTTGGGGTCCTATAATTACTGTGCAAAATTTCAGCTCGATCGGTGAAACTATATTTTAGCGCCCGTGGTTTTTATTTTCCATTGGGAAACTTACTCTTTCAAAGAAAAATCTGGCGAGGTGACCCGTTGTCCTCTAAAAATAAGTCAATCCAATCACTCTCTGGGAAATCTTCCAAGAATCGCTTTGCGGTCCACGAAGAAAAGTTTCCTTGGAAGATTTCCCAGAGATAGATTGGGTTGAATTACCGGGTCACCTCGCCAGATTTTTCTTTGTAAAAATCCTATGGAAAATTAAAACCACGGGCGCTAAAATACAGTCTCACCGATCGAGCTGAAATTTTGCACACTAATTATAGGACCCCAAAGGCTCCGAAAAATCAAAGGGAAACTGGAATTTAAATTCCCCAAAATCCTAAAATCAATGGGGAGCGGAATTTTGTTTCTTTCATATGTCCGTGTCCTAGGCTAGTGCTCATCCTGTCGCACGAAAATGCGACCATGGAGCGAGGATTTTCAATAAATGAAAAGTGTCTGGTAATGAACCGAACTGAAAAGAGTTTGGTAACTCATAAAATTATCTACAAACTCTCAACGACGTTAAAATCAAGAAATACTTGATACAATATGCATGCAACGCACGTGCATCATTTTGTAGTCAAAAACCTCGAATGCTTTACTATTTTTCTTCGATGTTTATGCTTCTAGCAACTTGAAAGATCAGTGACTTATATAGAGCGATTTTTGTTCTTGTTTGCAAAATTAGAAACCAAAGCAGGTTACGCAAGAAGCCCGATTTGCGGCTGTGACTCGTCATTTTGCCCAAATTAAACCCACAAATCAAAATTTCAGATGGAATAATTTCCTCGAAAACCTCAAAAATATCTATCAATCCAATTTATATTAACTAATTTTCCCAGTCGGGAAAATTGGGCAAAAAATGCGGGAAAAATGCGGGAATTTTTAGATTAGGATTGTGTGGCCACCCTGCACCTTTAAATGTACACGGAATCAAGCTCTTAAAATGACGGTGTCTCGTAAATGGAAAATCAATTCAACAATTGTTTTGTTGATTTCCACGGTTGGTTTGTCATTTTCGCGAAATTCTTAATGGAACAGCTTAGTGTAGTGTAGATAAAATCGAGGTAGATTTGTGCAAAGATTATATGTGGGTAACATTTTTTCAACTTACAAACCTTTCGAAACGTATATTAAAAGCAGTCTTTCCTATCCAAATGGTATACATTTTATGCGACTCATCCCATCATTATTCCTTCATATATATTATATTTTAGCTATTTGATGGACTAGATGCTTAGGGAAGGTTCATTAATTATGTCACGCAGTAAGGGGGGAGGGGTTTTTTTTTGGAAAACGTCACAATCCATACAAAAAATTTTGAAGGTCCATACAAAAAACGTGACCAGGGGGGGGGAGTCACTTTTTGCGTGACATAATTAATGGACGTTCCCTTATGGTAAAACTCGTATGGACTCTAGAAAACTGCTTTCGGGCGTGGTAATCCATAATCTTCTCAATTCTTTCCACAGTTGCATTACAATTTTCTGAATACTTAAAGTTCGAAATCACATTCGGGCTGCAACTCTATCGTTGTCTCAAATCTTCGAATTTCTATTCGCTTTCGCAAAAAAAAACCTTCCCAGGAAAAGTCATAAATTCAACAGCAATATTTAAATGGAAACCATTTATAGCTGTCTGCATGTTGTTATCGGCGCTTATGCTGCATTCTCAAACGAGAGTTGGTTCAAAAAACAACGTCACCTATCTGCTCGATCTCGCTGCAGTGCTCCAAATTGCCATCCCCACTCCTTCGTTGGTAAAACAAATGCGCAGCATTCAAGCATTCTTTTTTTTTCCCCACTCCGGAACCGGACGCTTCCCAATAATCGATAGGATAACATTTTTAGAATTATTTAGAGCAAAACACGCTCCCCGGGCCACCAAACTCTCGGTGCTATTTCGATGTACACAGACAAACAGTCTCGCATCGTCTGCTCGTTCGGAGCAGCCCGTCGAAACGTTCGAATTTCCGCATCTACGGGCCAACCTGTAGCTTATTAGTGCTTTTCAGATTAGTTGCAAAGCAAGCAGACCAATGTTATAACTTCTAAAGCGAAACTTGGAGTTCGAAGCTAGCGGTTGTTGTTTTGCGGTCGCATGAAGTCCAATTTAAACTCAACCAAAAAATTCAATCAGATCCCCATGCTAGCAGCAATTGGACCGAACCGAACGTTCGATGATTTATACAAACAGAATATTTCAACTGATGGAAAACGAAAACTGAAACTCTCCGAATCGCAACTCGTAGTTTTTGTTTTTATTTTCACAGAACGGTAGAGCTTATGTTTTAGTCTAGCTGAAGGTCGTTTTTTCCGAGGTAGTTGGGTTGGGTTGGAGGTAAATCGGGTGGGAAGATTGATATGATGAATGGTCTAAGTCTGAACGTCCAAAGTGTAGTCGAAGTCGGTCTCCAATGTTGGTTTGAGCAACAGTTTTGCGAATGACGTTGACGGTGTGCTCGGAGCACTGTGGAAACTTCACAGAACGATGCGAAGCGCATAACTATTTAATTGAATCAAATTGGATGATTAATTATTGCCAACCGTATAAATGGTCTGATGAGCAATGTGGAGCTACCTATTGGGAACTGCTGAAGCATTGTAAATGATATTCTTGCTATGTAGACAATTAGAAAATTTGATTGTCTAAATATTCGTTGACAAATTCGTTTATGCCATCATTCTTATGGAGAGAGAAGTTAACTGTTTAAATTTGATGATTGTTTAAGATGGAAATGTTCTGACGATGGAAGCGGGATGACTAATAGGGTATTCATTTGGGATAACATTGAGATATCGATTCGAAACTTTTGTCGTTACCCCTGTGAGCTAACATTGAAACGGAGCATCGTCAAGGTCTTCTTCTTCTTTTTCTTCTTTTTCTCCTTTATAAATGTGTAATTCAGCTCAAGGCTGAACCATCACTGCACCGTACATATCGCACTCATCAACACTTTAGTCGGAACCAACGATATAGCACCACCACACTTCTTTGATAAGTATGAATGCGTAATAACCCATCATTTAATTGAATTCTTGTAAAATGTTCTCAGATGAGTTACCAATCAAGCCAGTGTAAAATTATTTAGTCTTCTGGGACTATTTACATTTCAGTACTCAAAAACGAAAAAATAGGGTGAAATAATAACCTTTTCTTTTGTATGATCAAGCTGCCGTCATTTTATGTTATGGTACTTCGGTTAACCGAAGTAAGTAATTTCAAATGATATGTGTGTATGTATCTACATGTATTTTCATCCCGGTTTTGCTACTCGTATGACAGTTGTCTAACCGCCAATATTGTGTGTTGTGTATGTGTGTGTGTTTTATACTCTGTATCTCAGAAGATCTGTGTCAGCCATGTCCAAACACTACACTGCACGCCGGGCTATTTTTAACCACGCTAAGATCAGTGTTGAGTATGTGAAAATAAGATTAATATTCATTCGTTGTACAGTACCGGTTGTGTTCGGTAGAGCAAATATATAAGCTTTCGCGAAATCACGTGTTTTACTGTGATCCGAAACTATCTTCGCTACAG